>JAODAL010003347.1:0-175607 GCA_025379985.1 Phyllomedusa bahiana
CCCCCATTTTATTTTCACTGTTTTTTGAAAACCCTTTCCCTGGACCGAGATACCCCAGATTAAAAAGTGCCGGGAAAAGGAGTCTGTTATGTCTGTATCTGTTATGTTTTCGTATAATACAGGTATTTTTGCACCTTTCAATTCACCTGTGGTGACTATAGAATTGCTGTTTTAAGATTTACATGGAAGCTGCGTCAATGAACAAAGCTGGGGGCACAAAAGTCAAAAAACACGTAACTGTTATGTTTTCGTATTATACACAGTATTTTTTGCACCTTTCAATTCACCTGTGGTGAATATAGAATTGCTGTTTTAGATTTACGTGGATGCTGCGTCAATGAACAAACCTGGGCGTGCAAAAATCAAAAAACACGTAACTGTTATGTTTTGGTATAATAAACGGTATTTTTTGCACCTTTCAATTCACCTGTGGTGAATATAGAATTGCTGTTTTAAGATTTACGTGGATGCTGCGTCAATGAACAATGCTGGGTGTCCAAAAGTCAAAAAACACGTAACTGTTATGTTTTGGTATAATAAACGTTTTTTTTTGCACCTTTCAATTCACCTGTGGTGACTATAGAATTGCTGTTTTAAGATTTACGTGGATGCTGCGTCAAAGAACAATGCTGGGTGTGGAAAAGTCAAAAAACACGTAAGTGTTATGTTTTCGTATGATACACGGTATTTTTGGCAACAAACAACCTGTGCTGACTACAAGATTGCTGGATTGTAATTTAACTGCAAGGTGGATATATCAACAGTCACAGGTGTAATGGGTAAAATTAAAATAAACACATATCTGAAATGTATACTGATAATAAAAGTGAAGTTTTGCACCTAACAAAGAGACCTGCAGTTACTAGAAATGATGTGTATCCAATATAAGTTCAGGCTGCCCAATATCCAGGAAATATTTCAATAGCAAACTGTTAATAATAAAGATATTCCACTACAATGTCTACACTAAGTCTTGTGAACTTTATCCAGTGTTTCTTTTATTAGATAGAGCTGTCTGTGTTCGCCCGCGGGCCCCCCCCCCCGCGCCCCCCGCCGTGTATTTACAGCGGTAGATGCTGGTTTAAAATTCTGTAGCTAACAACATAAAATCTTCAAATGTGTGATGTCACTAAATTGGAAGGGTCACAGCTAATAGTAGAGGTTTCTCTGTGCAGAAATAACTAATTTCGCTGAGCTGTTTGGCCACAGGCAGAGCGCAGGTCCTATCCCTATGAGACGCTGAGAGACACTGAGGCTGAAACAGGAAACGCTGTTCTATGTAAAACGAGGTCATGTGATTTTTCCAGCCAATCGCAACCATACACATCCCAGTCATGACGTCGCACACACATCTCACCCTGCTCTATTCTGAAATCTGATTTGCTGGCCGCCAAAATTACAGGAAGCGCCGAAAAAGGCGCGATCTTAATAGATGATGCTCAGATTTTAACCTTAATTATCGCATGATCTGGAAATTTCGATCACCATAAAAACCTTGCCGATTTCAACTTTGTCGATAAAAATCACTCAACACTATTCCTGAAGTCTTCCACCAATCTTCAGAAGATTCTGAAAATGGCCAGGAAACTGTGCATGCACTTCATCCATTCCTACAAGGCCAGGAACACCCTCCACGAGTTGCAGCGGCCTCCCCCAACACACTCTGATATGTGATGTTTCCACCCGTTGGAATTCCAACCTGCACATGTTGGACCGACTGTATGAACAGAGAAAGGCCATTAACGAATTTTGATGATCCAGGCGGACAGGATGAATAATTTCATTCCACTGCTTCATGTCCTAGAAAAGATGCTGAAAAATCTGTCTGGGCAGGTGACTGGAGACGTGGCGACTACATCTCGTGGCCACATTAGTTCGGTGGGGACTGAAATGGAGGAGGAGGAGGACATTGGAGCAGAAGCATTGTCTGGTGAAATGAGTGGATTTTCTACCCAGATGACAGGAGAGGAGGAGCAGGAGCAGCTGGAGGAGGTAGATGGAGATGAGGAAGATGAGGCAGATGACCCACAAGCACCATGGCAGTAGACATTGGAGATGGAGGCAGGGAGCCCCTCGAAGTCACTTGTGCAGATGGCCGGCAGCATGCTGATTTGCCTGGCTAGTGACAGCCGAATAGTCACCATCCGGCAGAAGGATGAATTTTGGTTCTCCCCCCTATTGGACCCATACTACCGGTTCAAAATGAGAGCCTTTTTCCCAGCTGCTGAGAGGGAGGACAAACTCAAATACTATAGGGAAATCCTCCGTAGTCAGTTGACCGCTGCCCCTGTGCGGCCTCGTCCCTCCTCTGACTGGTCTGACCGGGGGTTCTTCAGCGCTCACGTACTACTGCCACGGCTGCCGGGGGAAGGTGGGGGGGTCGGAGCAGAACCAGCTCCATCAGCAGCAACCTAAGTCTGGAGTCACTGATGAGCAGCTTTCTTCACCCGCCTAGTGAGGAGGGCAGTCGCAAGCAGCAGCAGGACCTGGAGCAGTCCCTGAACCAACAGGTGGTGGCCTACTTGAACAGCACTCTGCCACCCCAGTTAGAAGATCTGCTGGACTACTGGGCAGCCAAACTGGATGTGTGGCCGCAACTTGCCGAGTTTGCAGTGGAGAAGCTGTCCTGCCCGGCCAGTAGTGTGGCATCAGAGCGGGTGTTCAGTGCGGCGGGGGCCATTGTTACCCCAAGGAGAACCCGCTTGTCCATGGGAAATGTGGAACGACTGACCTTTGTCAAGATGAAACAGGCGTGGATCGGCCAGGATTTCCACACACCAATGCCTTAGGCGTCAGATTACATCAGCTATGACGCCTCACCCAAACTTTGAGAAATTAGTCTGGGTTCAAACTACCTGCCTCAGCCACTATTCTGATGCCGCCACCCGCCTGATGCCAAACATCTGCTGCCAGTTTATCCATCTGCCACCAACCATTTTTACCAGGGACTGGTCTTGCCACCCACCTCCACACTCTGTCATTGTGCCACTCTATGACCTCATGCTGCTGCTGCTGTTGCTGGTGCCGTGACGTCCACACTGTGTCATTGTGCCACTCTCTGACCTCATGCTGTTGCTGCCGTCACCTCCACTCTCTGTCATTGTGCCACTCTGTGGCCTACTACTGTTTTGCTACCTCCAGAATTTGGCATTGTGCCACTGTCTGACCTCATGCTGCTGCTGTGGCTGCTGCCATGACCTCCACACTGAGTCATTGTGCCACTCTGTGGCCTACTCCTGTTTTGCCACCTCCAGAAATTCATTGTGCCACTGTCTGACCTCATGCTGCTGCCGTCACCTCCACTCTCTGTCATTGTGCCACTCTGTGGCCTACTACTGTTTTGCCACCTTCAAAATGTCATTGTGCCACAGCCTGACCTCATACTGCTGCTGTGGCTGCTGCCGTGACCTCAACACTGAGGCATTATGCCACTCTGTAGCCTTCTCCTGTTTTTGCCACCTCCAGAATTTCATTGTGCCACTCTCTGACCTCATGCTGCTGCTGCCGTGAACTCCACTCTCTGTCATTGTGCCACTCTGTGGCCTACTACTGTTTTGCCACCTCCAGAATGTCATTGTGCCACTGCCTGACCTCATCCTGCTGCTGTGGGTGCTGCCGTGTCTTCCACACTGTGTCATTTTTCCACTCTATGACCTCATGCTGCTGCTGCCATGACCTCCACTCTCTGTCATTGTGCTACTCTGTGGGCTACTACTGTTTTGCCACCTCCAGAGTGTCAGTGTGCAACTGCCTGACCTCATGCTGCTGCTGTGGCTGCTGCCTTGACCTCCACACTGTGTCATTGTGCTACTCTGTGACCTAATCCTGTTTTTGCCACCACCAGAATGTCATTGTGCCACTGTCTGACCTCATGCTGCTGCTGTGGCTGTTGCCGTAACCTACACAATGTGTCATTGTGCCACTCTGTGGCCTACTCCTGTTTTTGCCACCTCCGGAATGTCATTGTGCCACTCTCTGACCTCATGCTGCTGTGGCTGCTGCCGTCAACTCCACACTCTGTCACTGATGTTGCCACCTGAGCCCTCACCTTGTTTTTTTCCAGCTTTCGCTGCCATGACTTTATCAGGCTATATTCCAGCTTCAGTTTTTTGGTCAGTTTTGCCCTCTTAAGTGCCCAGGGAATTTTATAGTGAAGCGATTCTAAGAGTGGCGGCAGTCATGTGCGTGTCATACTAAAACATAACAATGTATGAAGACTAAACCAAGCTCCCTCTGCATATTTAAGCATGGCACAATGTTCTACAGCACCCTGCAGGCTCTGTGCAGCCTGGAAATAGCTGTTTTTTTAACGCAATTCGTCCCGAAGTAATTCGGACCGAAACAAATTTTGTCGGGAAATTCGGCGAAGTCACCGAATCAAATTTTTTAGAACTTCGCCCATCTCTAGTCGAGATTACAGGTAGTGTGGTTAGATTTGGACAGTAGAAAGGAAAGCTTATCACGGGTGACAGTAGTGAAGCAAGTTAGGTGGGAATAGTTATGAGGAGGTGTAGAGGTGGGTTGTGGGGTCTGCGGCGTGAGGCTTTGTCTGATGAGATTGATCTTATTAAGGAAGTGGGTGACAAAGTCATCTGCTGAGAGGAGAGATGGGGGAGGGGGTGCTGGTGGACGGAGGAGAGCATTGAAGGTGTTAAAAAGTTGTCTGGGATTGTGAGACAGGGAGGATATGAGAGTACTGAAGTAATCTTGTTTGGCTTTAGTGAGTGCAGACTTAAATCTATGTAGTGATAGCTTTTATGAGGCGAAGTCATCGGTGGAGCGGATTGTCTTCCAGCGGCGTTCAGCAATTCTGGAAGCTCGCCTCAGCTGTTTGGTGGAATCTGTGTGCCAGGGTTGTCTGTTGATGTTGCGGGTTCTGTTGTGTGTGAGAGGAGCGACCGCATCAAGAATGGAGGCGATTGTGTTGTTGTAGAATGTGGTGGCTGTGTCTGCGTCAGCAAATGATAAAATGGTAGAGGGGCGCAAGAGAGTCAGAGAGAGTGCAAGGGTTAAGGTGTTGTAGGTTTCTGTGGGGGAGCAGTAGATTTGGGGCAGGGGGGGCAGGTGGGGTGGAAATGGTGGAGAAGGTAAGCAGGTTGTGGTCAGAGATGGGTAAAGGAGAGATTGAAGGGGTAGATAAGGGGCAGAGGCAGGTGAAGATGAGGTCCAGTGTGTGTCCATCTTTATGAGTGGCTCCAGAGGTCCACTGGGAGAGGCCGAAGGAAGAGGAGAGTGACAGGAGTTTGTTAGTAGTGGAGTGGGGTGTATCAATTGGGATGTTGAAATCTCCCATGATAATAGTGGGGATGTCAGTAGGAAGAAAGTGGAGGAGCCAGGAAGCGAAGTGGTCAAGGAAGGCGGTGGCAAGGCCTGGAGGTCGGCAGACACTTGTAGGTTGCAGGGGGAGTAGATGCGGACAGAGTGCACCTCAAAGGAGGGGAGGGAGAGGAAAAATATAGGTGGGATGGGGACAAATGAGCAGGTATCTGACAGAAGAAGGCCGACACCTCCGCCATGTTTGCTGCCAGGACGGGGGCTGTGGAAAAACTGAAGCTCACCGTAAAAGAGTGCAGCAGGGGAAGTTTTGTCAGAGGGTGTCAGCCAGGTTTCTGTCAGACCAAGGAAAGATAGGTTGCGTGAGATAAAGTGGTCATGGGTGAAGGGAAGTTTGTTGCACACAGAACATGCATTCCAGAGAGCTCCAGACATGGGCATAAGGATAGCAGGGGCAAGGAGAATGGGCTTTAGGTTTAAGTTGTTATGGGAGTTTGTACTTCTTGTTCTGTAAGAGGCAGGTGAAATAACAGTGGGGATGCGCTGAGGGGGCCCGGGATTGGGAGATATGTCCACAGCAGCAAGGAGAAGCAGGGAGAGTGTGAGTAGATGTGTGTGAGATAGAGCAAAAGAGGGTTGTGTGGGTTTTAAAACAGGTCTTAATGCTGTGAAAGAGGTGGAGAGTAGAGGTCGGGTGTGAGGTTAGGATAGACAGGTAGATATGGAAGCCATTGGCCAACGTGGGAGTGTGAGGATAGTAGAGGAGTTTGAGGAATACGAAGGCAGTAATAATAGTGGCACAGAGGTGCATATTGGGTGGATGGTGTGACCATAAAGCAAAATAACTTAGTGTTTTCCGCAATATCACTCCTGGTTCACTTCTGGTTTACATTATGGTATTAATTCTGAAGTCGCACTTATGGAATTGCACTTAATGGATATTGCATCAATGCCCGGACATAAATGCCGTAGTGTGCAAGCTTAAATACTAAACTAGTGTCCATCAGATATCAGGTGTGAAACCAGAAAGGGGGGGGGGGATGTTACTGAGCAGAAGGCGATTTGCAAGTGGGAACACATAGAGGCCTCTTTTTACAGTAGGAGACGCAGACAGACAAAGGTATCATAGCACAAAATCATACCATTAAATATTAACAGCAGGGTATGGGGCGTGGGGGGTTCCATAATACGAATGGAGAAACTGCTGAGTCTTGTAGTCCCACAGAGATTGATACCATTAAATATTAACAGCAGGGTATGGGGGGTAACAGAATACGAATGGAAAAACTGCTGAGTGTTGCAGTCCCACAGAGATTCATACCATTAAATATTAACAGCAGGGTATGGAGGGGTTACAGAATACGAATAGAGAAACTGCTGAATGTTGTAGTCCCACAGAGATTCATACCTGTAATTGACAGAAGAAGAGAGGTCAGGTGAGAGATAGTTTTCCATAGGGATTCCATTCAGCTATAATGTTAAATTCTGGTATTAATTCTGAAGTCCCACTTATGGAATTGCACTTAATGGATGTTGCATAAATGCCCTAGTGTGCAAGCTTAAATACTAAACTAGTGTCCATCAGATATCAGGTGTGAAACGAGAAGTGGGGGGGGGATATTACTGAGCAGAAGGCGATTTGAAAGTGGAAACACATGGGCATAGAGGCCACTTTTCACAGTAGGAGATGCAGACAGACAAAGGTATCATAGCACAAAATCATACCTTTAAATATTAACAGCAGGGTATAGGGAAGTTACAGAATATGAATGAAGAAACTGCTGAGTGTTGTAGTCCCACAGAGATTTATACCATTAAATATTAACAGCAGGGTATGGGGGGGGGGGGTTACAGAAAACGAATGGAGAAACTGCTGAGTGTTGCAGTCCCACAGAGATTGATGCCCTTAAATATTAACAGCAGAGTATGGGGGGAGGTTACAGAATACGAATGGAGAAACTGCTGAGTGTTGTAGTCCCACAGAAATTCATACCTGTAATTGACAGAAGAAGAGAGGTCAGGTGAGAGATAGCTTTCCATAGGGATTCCATTAAGCCATAATGCTACATTCTGGAATTAATTCTGAAGTTGCACTTATGGAATTGCACTTAATGGATATTGCATCAATGCCCAGGACATAAATGCCCCAGTGTGCAAGCTTAAAGGAGTTGTCTCACTACATTGATTCATCTTACCTCAGTCTTGTTTTCATTTTGAATTCAGGGGTGTGTTTACTGGCTTCTACTAGGCTGCAGTAGAAACCAGATCTGTAGCTATAGCGACCTGAGGAGCTTATGCAGCCCATACAAGAGGGGATATTTTAGAATATTTAGGAGACTGTTAATGGACATATATTGCAAAGTGACTTGTTTGTGCAAGATCTTTAACATAAAAAGCAATCCTTGTAGTGAGACAACCCCTTTAAATACTAAGCTCCCTCCACAATCTATGAAGGGAGCTGATTTGCACCTAATGTATACCTCTATTGGAAGTTTCAAAACTTGCGGCCACATGTATGAAAACTGTCTAGTTCTAAAATTCACTTTATTGCCCATAGCAAGCAATCATAGCTCCTCTTTCATTTTTCCAGAGCACTATATGAAATGAAAGAGGTGCTCTGATTGGTTGTTTTGGGCAGCAAAGTGAGTTTTAGACATGGACAGTTTTCATACATGATGCCCTTGGTGTCAATGAAGCCTAAAACAACCACCAACAGTACATTTAATGGGCCAGATATATGAAACCTGTCTAGGTCTAAGACATCCTTTGTTGCCCACGGCAACCAATCAGTGCTCCCCTTTCATTTTTTCAGAGCACTATCTGAAATTACAGGGGACCCCGGTTTGATTGCTATGGGCAAAAAAGTCTTAGATCTAGACAGTTTTATACATGTTATCAGCTTCAATACAGTTAAGGTGCTGTCTATATTTTATATCTCTTTTTATATTAGTACTGACCCTTTATTCAGTCATGCACCGGAGTTTTCTCTTCTCCTTGTAATACAATTGACTAACATCAATGAAGGCTACATGCCCTTATATTCCAAATCATCGCTTTACATACAATATGCAGTCAGTACTTAGCTGATGTTCCGTAAGCTAGTAAAAAGCAGCAAGATTTTAAATGCAAATTGGTTTCAGTCTGTTTGTTGCCAGTCAGTTGTATACATGTCCCTCGTATATTTTAAAGTGCATGACTGCTATACTTATAATTGCATCACTACAGGTACTTAGCACACATTTTAACCATACTATGCAAGTTCATCTGCCCTGACAAGGTGAGCTCGTACAAATGGGATCCTACACTAAACAGATTGACGTCTTGGACATAGGCCTCCAAAATAAACACAGTGCAAATAGAATTCAGGAACATTCTGCTCTTAAAGGGATTTTCCCATACAGATGTTTTAAATAACCTGCTCTTCACAACTTCACATTAAGGCCTCGTTCACACGGCTTATTGCCGGCGTAATTGCGGGGACGGATTTCGCCCTGCAATTACACCGGCAGCCGTGCAGCGGGGCGGGGGCGGGACAGTGGGCCGGCAGCTCGTCGGCCCCATAGACTATCATTATTTACGGCGTGTACGCGCCGTAGATAATGTGCATGGCACTTTCTCCCCCCGCGGCGGATTCGCCGAGCGGGGAGCATAGACGCAATCCATAGTTCTCTATGAGAAGTGTGGATTACCATAGTTACTGGGACGGATTGGAGCCGTACTGCAGTGCCAATACGGCGCGCAGTACGGCTCCAATCAGCGCCCAAATAAGCCGTGTGAACGAGGCCTAAGGCTGTGGGTGGTTCTACAGCACTGACATTCATCTCTGCTATCTCCTATTCCTAACTGTGTCTGTTAGAGGAACATTGGGAATGGAGCGGTTCTGGCTACAAATGTGAGCGAGCAGAGCTGTATTTGTCATGAGAGGAATCTGTCAGGACAAGCAGAGTAATTGTTTTACATTAACATTATTATCTATGTTTTTACACAAAAAGATGAAAGAATCAGACAATACAGCACAAGGTTCCTGTCTCTGTTTTGTACCTAAAGGGTTTAAGTTTTCCTCAGTGAGAAAAATCAGATCAGGGAGTGAAAATCAAGCTCTGTCCTGCTGATAAGATACAGTAGGGAGTTAGGTCACCACCTTGGTCACAGCTCCTGGAGCAGAGAGAGGTGGTGGTAACCTAAGAAAGGTTATATAAACAAGCAGGAAACAAAAACTGCTCTAGCTCTGAAATGAAGCAAAAAGAAAAACAGACTGTATTTGGTAATAATCTTACTTTTTACTTAAATTTACTTTTACTTAATTTTACTTAAATTTACTTTTTACTACATGTTTAAAGATGTTCAATGAGATGGGAGTACCATTTTTATTAAAAATAGTGCTCCCAAAATACTGCTATATTAATCTTGTGTTTGTTTGCTTTAGCATTGCAGCCACAGCAGTGTTCACCTGCACATTTGGTTCACTTTGGAGGTGCTGACCAACATTGTTTTCTGTATTGTACATTTGAGAGTGTGAATATTTCTATCTTGGCAATGCAACCTCCCATCTATCTAAGGCTATGTTCACACGGCTTAAAATGGGCCGTATTTCGGTCCGTAATTACGCGCCGAAGTGCGCCAATTACGGGCCGAAAATGGCCCATTCATTACGGTAATTCACAGTTCTCATAGAGAACTATGGATTACGTCTCCTCTCCCCGCCCGGCACAGCCGCCGGGCGGGGAGATAATGGACATGTCACTTTCTAGCGGCGTATACGCACCGCTAGCAGTGATTGTCTATGGGCCGGAGAAGTGCCGGCCCCCCGCTCACTCCCCCGCTCCCGCCCCGCCCCCGTCCACACGGCGTAATTGCGGGGCGTAATTACGTCCCGCAATTAAGCCGTGTGAATATAGCCTAATGCTGTTTTCAATTAACAGCAGAATGTAGGTGGATTCCTTCTCCTCTGGGTTTACTTTGGAGGAATACGCCCAAAGACGTGAGTATGTTTGGTGTGAGGTCACCTGTCAGGGAATAACAAAATAATGGTGCTATGCAGATTTCTAGCATTTTTTATTGGAATAACCTGTACAATATTTACTAAAGCAAATAAATCAGGGGAGCAAACAGGTCCTTTTTACATAAATTTATCAGATGTGGCTGTATTTTGGTGTAGATAGTGAAAACATAATAGCTTTAATTTCCTTGTTACACCTACTTTCTATCTTGGCAATAGAAAAATGGTTATTAGTATTTTTTCATGCTTACAAGAAATCAACTTTTCTATAGAAAAATGATTATTAGTATTTTTTCATGTTTACAAGAAATCAACTTTTCTATAGAATTTGCTGTTTGATATATGGGCTCTATATTCTAGACTGCCACAGTTTTCTATCCTGGTCACATTCAACAAGGAGGACCTACCTGTATTACATGGAGAGCACAAAATCCCTGCCCAGTTGAATAGTCACCTTGATTATAATTTCAGGGCTGAATAAGGTCCAGAATAGCAAAAGCTGCTTTAAAATGAAATACATGCAGTCCCCGACTTACACCGTTCCTACTTACATCTGTCCCCTAGTTACAAACGGAGACTTATGGGGCATGCTGACACTTGTAGTTCCATGTTCCACAGCAGAGAGTAGCTGTGGAACGACAAATTCCAGCATGCCAAAGCAGCACATAAGGTGAAAATGAGGTGAAATCTTCTTAACAGGGGCACAGACCGCAAAATAGGTGTAAAAACTCTTCCCTCCACTATCCAAAACTAAAAGAAAAAAAAAACTTTTGTGCTGGAGTTACATTTAATAAATATACCGGTTCCAACTTACATACAAATTCAACTTAAGAACAAACCCAAAGTCCCTATCCTGTTTATAACCCAGGAACTGCCTGTATAACAGTACCTTTTGTTTTTACCTCAAAAGTCAATGAGAAAACCAATGATATATACAGTATTTGCATGTATTTACAAAATGTTAGTTTTGATCTATCTGAAAAACCCATTTGCCTCTTTAGTAAAAAAGAATAGCATATGGCAAGAAAAGTTTACTTACTGTACAGAAGTATATTTTTATTTACTCATTTACTCATTTTGTTCAGATACTAAAATGCCTAAATCATGATTCATTTCTAACATTTATCACTTGTATTTAAAGTCTTGTGCAAAAAATTCAAGACATTTATGAACCACACCAAGTCTTGTCAACATGCTCATTTGACGTACTACCCATGAAAGCACTTCCGGAAGAAAATGTTTTCTTTCTTCTAGAAATTAGCGTCCCTGTCATGCTGTCTTAAATGCATTTCACTTGTCCCCAGGAGTAACCTGTGCAATATATCTTACTCATAGTTTTATTTCAATTTAATGATTCATACACAATTACCTTGAAACATAAGATGTAGGAGTGCAACCATTACTGCATAACCAGCTGTTTAATCCATTTTAAAAGGTGGATAAATAAACTTGAGCCTTTGATAATGTGACATTGAAAGTGATACTTTCTTGATCAGTCTAAATGAATTTACAGTGCAATCCTTCACATGCTAACATTTCTCTAATAGATCAAAATGCAAGTGACTATGTAGTATATTACTGTTAAATTTTAAAATCTGAAAAATATTTTTTAATTTTATTCTACCTAAGTATTTTAAGGAAAATGTTGATTAGGAATGTTTTTTTTTTTAACATATTAACTCTTAGAACAGTAAAGACCATTCAGAACCTAAGGGCGAAATGTATGAACGTTGGCACTGACAGGCCAGTTCTAAATTGCTTTAGAGCAGTGTAGAATGTGCCAGATTGTATAAACCTGTTCTTCTGCAGGTCATACATACAGGCACAGTCTAGTGCCAATACGACAAGTCTGGCTCAAGCAGACCACTTTTAACCTGGTCTGGCTGTTCTGTTATGCACCTAGGGTTGCCGTCAAATATTCATAAATGTGTCTTATTCTACAAATGTGGTGAGACATGGGCCCAGAACGCCCCTACATCTCTGGTGCATTACAAAGTGTCGCACCGGCAGCGATCGAGCCAAAGTTTGGAGTGCGACTGTTTATACATCTATAGAACAGATCTACTAAAGCTTTTTGATGACAGAAAACTGGCACAGCCTCATTCATACATGTCGCCCTAAGTTTTTTGTCAAACCTTTGAGCAGTATTATACTTCTAATACAATCTCTTGCACAGTATCCTTTATTAAACAAATTCTTACAAACAAGTTATATATAACTTTGGTGGAAATCCACATATCAAAGGATTAACATTCTGTCACATTTCTCTCTTCCAGACGTTTTAATTCTTCATCAAGGTCTTTAACAATTGATGTCTAGTATTGCAGGTCTCTAAATGGCACCTGATAGCCACAGTACCTAGAAACCTATAGTGCTAAATATAAGTTGATAAAGGTCTCGATGAAGGACCACAAGAGAGATATTTGACAGAATGTTAATCTTTTGATTTGTGAATTTTCATCCGATTTATATATAGCTTGTTTGCAAGAATCTGTTTAATAAAGTATGCTGTGCAGCAAATATTATTATTTGTGAGTGCTAAGGGATTAGAAATATATTATTTTATAATGTTTTGTGACTGATTCTGAGATACCATAGTTGAAATCTTTTCACTGTTTTTTTTGGCAATGACATATTAAATAAAGAGATTTTTTGTTTTTTAGTTAGGGATGTGCACCACTACACTCTCTAGATTATGCTCCTAAAAAGATCTTTGAAGAGACATATTAAAGCTATGAATATCGACCATATGACTCTTTTATGTAAGAATAAGGAGAGTAAATGTAAGCAGGGGAAACAATAGTCTAATGGATGCTATTATTTGATCAGCAATGTAAAACAACTACTTTTTTCTGACTTGTGATCCTATTCTGTCCAAGGCAGTGTCTAATTGATGAGAGCAGGGGCGTAACTACCGGGGTAGCAGGGGTAGCAGTTGCTCCGGGGCCCGTACGCTCAGAGGGGCCCACGCCCCGGGGCAGCTGCTACTGCGTCTGCTACCCCGGTAATGCCGCTCCTGGGCCCGCCGGCAGTGAACTTAACAGTTCACTGCGTTGGGGCGGAGCTGAGGGGCCCGGCGTATGCTACCTCTGAACGCCCAGGCCCTCCGGCCCGAGCGTTCAGAGGCAGCGCCACAGGGAGGTAGCAGAGCGGAGCGACGATGCGCTCTGCTACCTCCCCTACCGGCGCTCTATGATCACGTGGGCGCGCGCGGTGACGTCACATCACCGCGCCGCCCGCGCTGAGCGCAGAGGCTGCGGGGAGAGTGGCAGAGCGGAGCGAGCGGCGCATCGGGGGAGCGTGGACCGAGGTAAGTAGACTTTCTTATTTCATCTACCCCTAAGCCTGCCTATACACCCCCTAGCCTGCCTATACACCCCCTAAGCCTGCTGTATACCCCCTAAGCCTGTCGTATACCCCCTAAGCCTGCCTATACACCCCATAGCCTGCCTATACACCCCCTAGCCTGCCTATACACCCCCTAAGCCTGCCGTATACCCCCTAAGCCTGCCTATACACCCCCTAAGCCTGCCTATACACCCCCTAAGCCTGCCTGTATACCCCCTAAGCCTGCCTATACACCCCCTAAGCCTCCCTATACACCCCCTAAGCCTGCCTATACACCCCCCTAAGCCTGCCTATACACCCCCTAACCCTGCCTCTATTACACCCCTAAGCCTGCCTATATACCCCCTAAGCCTCCCTATACACCCCATAAGCCTGCCTATGCACCCCCTAAGCCTGCCTATACACCCCCTAAACCTGCCTATATACTCCCTAAGCCTGCCTATACACTCCCTAAGCCTGCCTATAGACCCCCTAAGCCTGCCTATATACCCCCTAAGCCTGCCTATACACCCCCTAAGCCTGCCGATACACCCCCTAAGCCTGCCTATACACCCCCTAAGCCTGCCTATACACCCCCTAAGCCTGCCTATATACCCCCTAAGCCTGCCTATACACCCCCTAAGCCTGCCTATACATCCCCTAAGCCTGCCTATACACCCCCTAAGCCTGCCTATACACCCCCTAAGCCTGCCTATACACCCCCTAAGCCTGCCTATATACCCCCTAAGCCTCCCTATACACCCCATAAGCCTGCCTATACACCCTCTAAGCCTGCCTATACACCCCCTAAGCCTGCCTATAAACCCCCTAAGCCTGCCTGTATACCCCTAAGCCTGCCTATACACCTACTAGCCTGCCTATACACCCCCTCAGCCTGCCTGTATACCCCTAAGCCTCCCTATACACCCCCTAAGCCTACCTATACACCTCAAGCCTCCCAATACACCCCCTAAGCCTGCCTACACACCCCCTAAGCCTGCCTATATACCCCCTAAGCCTGCCTATATACCCCCTAAGCCTGCCTATATGCCCCCTAAGCCTGCCTATACACCCTCCAAGCCTGCCTATACACCCCCAAGCCTGCCTGTATACCCCCTAAGCCTGCCTATATACCCCTTAGCCTGCCTATATACCCTCTAAGCCTGCCTATATCCCTCCAGCTTGCCTTTAGATCCCTCCAGCTTGCCTTTCGACCCCCCCAGCTTGCCGTGATAGCCCGCCCAGCTTGCCTAGATAACCCTCCCAGCCTACCTAGATAGCACCCGCAGCCTGCCTAGATAGCCCCCTCAGTCTGCCTAGACACCCCCCTCAGCCTGCCTAGATAGCCCCCTCAGCCTGCCTAGATAGCCCCCCCAGCCTGCCTAGATAGTTCCCCCAGCCTGCCTGAATAGCCCTATAGCTACCGTGAAGTCTGTCTGCCTATATAGCCCCTATAGCCCCCTAAAGCTTGCCTACCTATATAGCCCCCAAAGCCTGCCTGTCTACTTATATGGGGCCCCTTTAGCTACCTAAACCCTACCTACATGGCCCCTATAGCCCACCTAACCCCTGTCTACCTATATGGCTCCCTATAGCTACCTAAACCCTGCCTGCCTAAATGGACCCCGTATAGCCAGGGGGCAGGTGCTGGAAAAGTCAGGATTCTAAGATATTTGTGTCTAAATCTGCAGGGACAAGTGGTCATCATGATGGCGGACTGGACCGGAAGCAGAACAAAAGGGAAAGTCGACGACTCGTCAGAGAAACGTCACCTGTGAGTCACAAGATGTAACTACACTGTAATCACTTATATGTCTACAGAGCCTGTGTACACTGGTGTCTACCACTATATGGTCACTGTATGGAGATAATATACAGTCTGCAGAGCCTGTGTACACTGTTGTCTACCACTATATGGTCACTATATGGAGGTAATATACAGTCTGCAGAGCCTGTGTACACTGGTGTATACCACTCTATGGTCACACTAGGGAGGTACTATACAGTCTGCAGAGCCTGTGTACACTGGTGTCTACCTCTCTATGGTCACAAGATGGAGGTAATATACAGTCTGCAGAGCCTGTGTACACTGTTATCTACCACTATATGGTCACTGTATAGTGGTTATATAAGTCTGCAGAGCCTGTGTACACTAATATATACCACTATATGGTCACTATATGGCGGTACTATTGGCCTTTGTGTACTGATCAGTAATAGTGTATTGGTATTATTCATTCACTATGTGGTGGTAATTTTTTGGTCATGTTCTGGCGGTATAATCAAGTCCATATGTAGTAGGGTTATTGGTAATATTGGTTTTGGTATAGTGGATTTGTTTGGTAGAAGTATAATGGTGAGGTATTTGCCCCTTGTATTATCTACATTACGTAACAACATGTCTTGGTACATGGTCGTGGTCAGAGAGGCGGGCGAGGGGAGGGGGCGGGGGGCCGGGGCCCCCATCCAAAAGTTTGCTTTGGGGGCCTGGCTTCTCTAGTTACGCCCCTGGTTGAGAGCCGCACTACAGGACACTGGGAACAGCTAATATCAACATATGATGGGAGGGCTTTAAATATATCTTGGGATAGTATATAGAAAAATGTATTCATATAGTCAACAAGCAAAGGATATTAAAAATAAATCCAACAAGGATTAAACCTCCTGTTCAAAGTGCAATAAATAAAAAAAAAGGCCATTTAATCACTTACAGACGGACGGACAAAATAATATGGCTCTATGTTTTTTTTCTCCTAGTCTTCTTAAAGCGATAAATTCTTTATTTTTCCACCTAGTTAGACTTATTAGGGCTTTTATTTTGTTGTAAAAGATGTTCTTTCTAATTATGTTATTCATATTACCATAGAATATACTATGAAACTGCAAAATAATTCTAAGTGAGGCAATGTCACGGCGCACGTTTCCGCCGTGAAGCAGGAAGGGTTATAGTCCGGAGGAGAGGTCGTAGGTTCCGGCCAGGTTCATCCACGCTGAATCTCTGATCAGGGAATTCCAGGACTCTCAGCCGGAAAAACCCAAACCAGGGAAGGGTCCAGTGGCCCCTCCTAAAAGGGGAGTTACTGTCACGGCGCACGTTTCCGCCGTGAAGCAGCAAGGTACGGTAGGGGTTAATCCCTCTGGTCAGTCGACACACCCAGGGAGACGCCGGGCTGATGAGCTTAGGAGTGACAGCTCAGCTCCTAATCAAGTCAGAGGGTGTGTCGCAGTGGCCAATAGGAGGACCCGGAGGCCGCACCAATCGTCTGCTGGGGCGGGCTCTGGGTTCCTCATTTAAACTCCCTTATTTCTCTCAGTCCTTGCCTGAGAAAGGTTTCCCCATGCTTTTCTTGTGTTTCCTGTTTATATTTGCTCTCCTGATTTATCACCTCGGCTCGCTTCCTGACCTCGCCTTTGCCTCCTACTTTGTACTGCGCTCCTGACCGTGTTTGGACCCCGGCTTGTTTTTGACTATTCTTTTGGATTACGTTTCTTAGCATATACGTTCCCGTACTGTGATTGACCCGTACTGTTGGACTTTGAGTTTCCCTGACGGCCCTGCACTTAGCAGCGTAGGGGCTATTGTCCAGTTGGGGTCTGCTCCTTAGGGCAGCACGACATGTAGGCAGGGACAGTGGGCTGGGTGGCAGTCAGGGCCCACTGCACTTCCTCTGACGTGACAGGCAATATGTAAAAAAAACCGTACTTGCGCCATGTTTGTGGTAGTTTTTTTTTTACGGCGTTCATTCTTCAGTAAAAACGATGTGTTATCTGTATTCTACAGGTTGATATGCATCCGCCAATATCAAACATGTATGCTTTCTGTTATGTCTTGGTACTGTAAAAAAAAATCCAAACATTTTCTATTTTTGAGATGTGCACGGCGGCGCCATTTTGTGTGACCAATAACTTTTTTGTTTAAAGTGGTTTACCTGAGCCAGAATTGACATTTATGCTCTAGAATGCGCCTGATTTATGACCTGCAGTAGACCGGGTTTATACATCCAGACGCATTCTACACTAATATTATGCACATAAAAAGTGGCGTCTGGGCACTAAAAATCATACATGTCGCCCTAAGGGTGCTTTCACACTGCGCAGTTTTGGTGCAGTTTTAACTGCGCTCTAATTAAACTACCTTTATTACCAGCAAGCTTCTTTCAGTTGTCTAAATTGTTCAGAAAAGTTTTTCAAGTAAGTAATCAATTACTGTGTTGGAAGTCTTGTGGATTACACACCCACTATGTGATTACTCACTTACTAAACAGTCAAGTGAAAAAATCTTGCTGGTAATAAAGGCAGTTTAATTGGAGCGCAGTTAAAACTGAGCCAAAACTGTGCTGTGTGAAAGCACCCTAACAACTTGTCATCTGATTTTTCTCAACACACACCGCTATCACAGCTGGCAGCAAAGCGCTGTTCTCGCCAGAGGAACTGGTGCATATTGTCCGAGTCCTGGACTAGGATGAATATGACAACCTGCTCCAAAGAAACTGAAATCTTCGAAAGCAAAGAATCATGAGGCAACTCTACAGGGAACTCCAGAGCTTCTATGGGAAATACCATGCTCCCTGCCAGATCTGAAAGTTGTACTTTGATCTGAAGGTGCGCCAGATGGTGGAAAAATCAGACGACTCATTGCAAAGGAACAAGGTAATTCTCTGTTTGTCCCAAGTAAGATTTGGAAATGCTTTGAGTGGTGAGGTTGGTTAAGATCTAAAAGCAGATTTCATTTACAGAATTCAATGAATGAAGATGATTTTCTCCAAACTTAGTTTCCAGATTTGGACTGCAGTTAACATATTGTACACCACAATAAACCAAGGAAAATTCAAACATGAAAGGATTGTGAAAAACAATCAGTCTGAACATATCCCTGAAAAGAAAATTGACTGAAGCAATCACATGTAATGTGTCTAATACCCACCAAATAGCACATTTCAAAACAGACAACATACACCACACAATCTCAACATACAATAAAATATTAACAACTCTGTAACCCAAATAAATAAGGGGACAACGTTAGCCAGCATGATCTCTCAACTAAGAATTAGTGATGAATGAACAGTAAAGTGTTCGAGTTCAAGTCGAACTTTGAACAGTAGAGGTGTTCGGTAAAAGTCAATGGGAGATGTTCGGATTATTTTTTATACCTATACAGGTGTGGAGAAGCTGGAATTACCATCCATGACAGTAATCTGGATACATGGAAAAACTTTTTGAAGAAAATTTGGCTTTAAGAGTGACAGAAAAAAATTGATAGGCTAAAATACTTTATTCCTTTTAATGGCTAACTGAAAAAATGAGGACAGCTTGCAAGCAGGGGCGTAGCTATAGGAGGTGCAGCGATAGCAGCTGCTATGGGGCCATGCATCTTGAGGGAGCACAAAAGCCCCCTTGACATCGGTATTGGAAATGGTACATGGTAACTGGCAGGAGCCCCATTTCACTTTTTGCACCAGGGCCCAAGAACTTCAAGTTACGAATCAGCAGGCTGGACTAGAATAGACGGCAGTACCATTGGTGGCAGCGAGAACATGCCAATGAGGAACATGGAGGTTCTGGTTCAACTAGATTAGATGACAGTACCTTTGGTGGCAGCGAGAACATGCCAATGGGGTACATTGAGGTTCCGGTTCAACAAGATTAGGCGGCAGTATCATTGGTGGCAGCAAGAACATGGCAATGGGGAACAGCAAGGTTCCAGTTCGACAAGATTAGGCGGCAGTACCATTGGTGGTAACGAGAACATGGCAGTGGGGAACATGGAGGTTCTGGTTCGACTAGATTAGATGGCAGTACCATTTGTGGCAGCAAGAACATGCCAATGGGGAAGAAAATGGTCAGAGATTCATGCTTGATTCATTTTTATAAATGTCAAATCCACATTGTGAGGTGAAGGATGGATACATTTGTCAGTTATTACCCCGCCAGTTGTGCTGTGTTACCGCCATAAGAGGCTGGAGCATGCGCCACTTCTGGAAGCCTCTGACTGACCCCTACCGTTGCAGTTGCCGTCTCTCCTCTTGGCACCACAAGTTACCTGCGACATCCCAGCGGAGTGGCGGAGGTACAAGATTAATGCTCAGGTATACTCCGTGCAGCTCCAGCACCTGGTCATTGTCTCCTATCAGGAAGTTGTGGGGTTGGCTATATACATTGACTGCTGCTGGTAACCTGCAGGGATTGTCTGCCTGCAGCTAAGTAGGTGAGCTCCCACCTCTCCCATCTTCCCCCCCCTCCCCCCGGTGATATAAGCACCCCTTTGCATCCAGAATCTAAGCGTTGCTAGGGTCCTAAAACATCCGGGGCTCGGGCCCTTTGTGTTTTTCTGGGTAGGGCTGGGTTCACACGACATTTTTCACGCCTCATTGTGAACTGTGGATGTTTTTTTACAGGAAAAACCTTGTGTTCCTGTCACTAATTTTCTGCACATCCCACACAGATCCCGTCCATCTCCTCAGCAGTCACTGTACAGTAAAAATCACAATGACAAATTTACTTTTTCAGAACTTCTCACCTTCATATGACAATACCCCTAAACAGTCACCAAAACATACACCGATACATGGAGCAAATCTACCAGACAAGTGATTGTTACTAAAACCCTCCTACAAAACCAAGACCCAAAACTATTACTACATAAGGATCAAATAATCCTGCCAGACCCCACATGTGACTATCAGCTGTACACAGGCTCTGAAGACATATACCACTGCCATATAGTGACCATATAGAGGTAGTTACTAGTTGTATGTAGACGCTCTGCAGACATATAAGTGATTACACTGCAGTTACATTTAGTGACTCACAGGAGACGTCTTTTCTGATCAGCGTCATTCACCTTCCCTTCTCTTCTCCATCCGGTTCACACCTTCATGCTGATTGCTCCCGGCCAATACTCGTCCCTGAGGATTTGGACACAAATATCTTCGAATCCTCACATTTCCAGCAACTCCTTAATTATAGGTATAGCAGTCCCCTCAGTTAGGTATATAGGGGCACTGAAGCAGTAATATGGGGCCACACGCAGGTATATGGGGCCACAGGCAGGTATATAGGGGCCACAGGCAGGTATATAGGGGCCACAGGCAGTAAATGGGGGCACAGGCAGTATAAGGGGCACTGAGGCAGTTATATGGGGCCACAGGCAGTAATATGGGGATGGGGCACTGAGGCAGTATATAGGGGCCACAAGAAGGTATATAGGGGCACTGAGGCAGAATATAGGGGCACTGAGGCAGTATATGGGGGCCACAGGCAGGGATATGGGGGCCACAGGCAGTAACATGGGGGCCACAGGCAGGGATATGGGGGCCACAGGCAGGCATTATAGGGGCACAGGCAGTAATATGGGGGCCACAGGCAGGGATATGGGGGCCACAGGCAGTAATATGGGGGCCACAGGCAGTATATGGGGGGCCACAGACAGTATAATGGGGGGGCCACAGGCAGGGATATGGGGGCCACAGGCAGGCATTATAGGGGCACAGGCAGTATATGGGGGCACAGGCAGTATATGGGGGCCACAGGCAGGCATTATAGGGGCACAGGCAGTATATGGGGGCCACAGGCAGGGATATGGGGGCCACAGGCAGCATATGGGGGTCACAGGCAGGGATATGGGGGCCACAGGCAGGCATTATAGGGGCACAGGCAGTATATGGGGGCCACAGGCAGGGATATGGGGGCCACAGGCAGGCATTATAGGGGCAGAGGCAGTATATAGGGGCACTGAGGCAGGTAAACGCTTTAAAAATAACAACATTAATACTCACCTTAACTCCCCCGGCGAGCACGCTCTGTCCTCTTCAGCCCGCGCTCCTCCGGCAGCTCCTCGGGCGCACGGCCTATGACGCGCTGTGCGCCCGAGGAGTGGCAGCGTCGCGATGACATCACATCATCGCAATGCTGCCGGCTGAGGCGCACGGGGCCGCGGCGGGTCCTAAGCGCTGTGAGGACCCGGCGGCCCCGCAGTGTCGGACCCAGAGCCGGTCCGACACTGTCTGCGGAGCAGGGAGTGCTCGCTCTCTGCTCCACAGAAGCCCGCAGCTGCATGTGCGTCCGCTGGACGCACACTCAGCTGAGGGGCCAGTCGGTGCTCCAAGCCCACGGCAGCGGCCTGGAGCCCGGGAGACTCGGGGCACAGGGAGTTTTATTCGGGACCCGATCCCCGAATAAAACAGCCTAGCGATGCCCCTGAATCTAAGTGTGTAATATTTGCCTGGACTCACTCCTGCAGGCCCACATATGAGCTACTAGCTCTGTCTATATCTGGACTTGGCTCTCTGGGAACTGTCTATTATACAGCAGGGGGCTGAGCAGAGACTTGGCATCTAAGTTATTGGCATCCTTCTTCTGATTACATCCCATTGCAGTTTTACAGCTTCTCTGCTTCCCTCCTGCAGGAGTTTCTTAGCCATCAGTTGCACTCTTACACAGTCAGCTGCATTCCACCTCCACTTTGATATATCTTACAGCCAGAACTGTATTTGCTGCCCTAACTTCATATATTCCTCTGCTGCCCAGCTTTCCTTGTGAGAAACAGAAGAAAATAGCAAATAATTCTCCTGCACTACCTTATAGTCGTTGTTAATTCTCTGTTTTTTTACTTCTAATGAGTTGCTTTGTCTCACCGGAATAATTGTTCCAGCAATGGGAAGGCACTACGAAGAAAAATCCGAAAAAACAGCCATCTAAATTGCCGTAGTTCTTCTCTTCATCTTCACGGTCCAGCACCACGTCTAGAAGGGGGTTACAGTTTCCTCTGCCATCCTCTCCTACTCCGTTTTAACGAGCGGAATCCGTGAATCTAGACCAGCAGGACCTTTCTGATTCACAACCACTCACTGTTGCATCTCTTCATCAATTGTTCTCCTCCTTCCGCTCATCTTTTCAATCTGACCTGAAGCAGATGATTGGAGAATTGAGATATACACTACCTTGCAGCACATACTGATCACATTGAATCTAAGATGTCAGAGTTTGCAACTTCCCACAACACTTTAAGTGACGCTAATGGTGTGTTAGAGGAGGAGATTCAGCGGCTTTGGGCCAAAGTCCTGGATTTGTAGGACAGGTCCAGATGCAACAAAGTCAGAGTCTGTGGCATACCAGAGTCGGTCTCCCCAGATCTACTGAATGCCTACTTAACAGATCTTATGACCGTGGTCTTGTTGAATGCCACTCAACAAGAACTAACCATAGATCGGATTCACAGGATCCCTAAACATAAAAACCTGCCGCAGCAAGTCCCGAGAGATACTATCGTGTGCATTCATTTCTAGAGCACCAAAGAAAATTTTCTTAGGGCTCTCTGCAAAACAGACAACCTCCTGGAGTGCTTTCAAGTGATTTCAATTTTTCCAGACCTCTCAGCAGTAACGATGCTTAAACGAAGGGAATACCAGCCCTATACTAAACTCTTGCGTGAAAAAAAGATCCATTACAGATGGGGATTCCCATTTAAGCTAATCATCGTCCGAGACGGAAACCAGTTCATTTGCAATTCACCAGAAGAAGCTTGTTCTGTTTTGAAAGGTTGGAACCTCCTTCCTCCAGAAGACTGAATTCCAGTCCATAAACGACAAGCACGACCGGAGATGATCACCCCCTTTTGGTCTGACAGATCTTCACATTTCAGGTCAAGGGCCCTGGACTGATCAAGTTTTAGTATGCTTTCGGTTGTGTTATGTTAATAGGGGCTCCTGATGGGGACTCTCTTGCTAAAGCGTAAATAGTTTCCTTCTGCTCTGTTTTCCTCCCTTAGGTTCAAGGCGGGACTTGCCCACGACACCTTTGCTAATTTGGGTTTTGGTCACTGTTATGCAGTTTTTGTTTTTCTTTCCTTTTCTTTATGTGGATAAATTCCATTTATTTGTGGGCATAATTTTTGCCTTACATGCGATTGCGAGACATTTGAGTGCCAAAATAGCTCACTACATTCCTCCCTATCTGTGGTATGTCGATTAAATTTCTTACATACATTGTTAAAGAGTTAAACTCACCCATCAAGTGCTCTTTACTATGGAGAGATCTCCGTTAATCCAAAGCAGATATTATTTGTCTGCAGAAGATGAATCTAACAGCTAATGACCAACATAGATTGAAACAGAAATTTTCCACATGTTTTTCAAGCCCATTCTCAAAGAAAAAAAGCAGATGTGGCTATTTTGATGAGGATCTCTATCTCTTTCTCCCTTTTGCAATCTGCTATTGATCCTGAAGGCCAATATATTATTATTACCTGTATAATTAACTCTTAAACCTATACGCTCACCTCGATATATGCCCTTAATGAAAAACAAATTACTTTTCTAAGGAAAGTCATTGCAGAAGTGAAGAGAGTCACCCAACCACTAACCATCAGTGGAAAAAAAGTTTTTCTGTTATCATTCATATTCTCTAATAAAAGGCCAAGAAAGTTGTATGTTGTATGTAAACTTTTTTGCACAACTGTGTATATATATATTTTGTTTTTATTTGTTTTTTTGTATTGTAATTCTGAGTACTCTGGGGTACTTGACCACTAGAGGGCGCAATTGTCATTACCACCTGTAGAAGGGTGTTTAAAGTTGTCAGTTTTACCACTTCCTGCTTCCAGCCAACCTGGTAACCGAAAGGCACCCCATGATCTTGCCACCGGAGAGTCAATTGCTGCTCTTTCTAAGGGTGCAATTAGCAGCTGACATCAGCTTTCTATGTAGCGGCATTACAAAGTAATCCTGCTACATAGAACATTACCGTCACCATGGCGTCTGGATATGTCAAGTGTCAGCAAGGGGTTAAATATTTTTTTTCCTGTTATTCCAGCAGAGTGTTACACCTAAATAGCTCCTTTGTGTTTTTATTTTAATATTATTAAGATACAATTAAACTTTTCCCTTTCATAACAACTATGCATTCATATTTGATTGCTTCCATAAAGAGAAAATAAATAAAAACTAAAACCAAAAACTAAAATAAGATTATTTTAATTGGTCATTAAAATGTAAACTTCACATTTTTATTTCATGTATTTTGCTGTCATATTGAGCTCGAGAAAATGTGGTTTGAATTTCAACTTAATGAATTAATGTATCTCAGTCTTAGGCAAAATAACATTTTTACAAGGTTAATTACACTCAAGATGAAGAGTATAAAATGTATTAGTTTTTCTCACCTTCCATATTCTGACAATTTGTAAAACTTGATGTTTTGATTTTTATATTTTGAGAATTATGTTTTTATGGGAAACATCATTTTTTATTAGGTGAACAAAAGTGATATTAAATATATTTTTATGGAATCCAAATCCAAGTTTTATTGCCATAAATATATATAAAATATAGCCCATTTGAAACTCTTTAAATTTGAGTTTTAAGTAACAGACATAGTGCAATATTTGTGGAAGTTGAAGTGACTCTCCTGGCTCTACAATACGTAAGACTCTTTGGACTCCATACTTGTGATAAATATCTGATAATAAGCATTCAAGTGACAAACTTTTTAGTTTAAGGATTTAATTGTTGGGTTATTTTTGGGTAAATAATAACTATGTGCTGAGAAACCTAAGGGATAATTTACACCTACATTTCAAAGGGAAAAAATTGCAGTAAGTTTGTGGCAAATCCACATTAAAATTTTTATCAAGATCTGCAATGAAGAATATGTGGTTTTTGTGGAGAAAGCAATGTATACGAACCTACTGTGAACCTACCTTAAGGCTATGTATTGCAATACATGGTCTTCCTACATTAGTGGAAATATCTAGGATTACCTCTAGGAATTGTAAATGATTTTAGTAAGAAAGAAGGTTTATCTCTTAAATTTTCAATTTTGGGAATTGCAGCAATGCATTGATAATTTTGTTAATGTGTACGGTATGTGCTTGGCTTCTGTCATTGCACTGACTATCCATCAGTTGTTTTTTGTTCTAAAACCATATGCTCTCTTATTTTGCATTTAAAACTAACACAAATAATTATTCCATATTTTCCCCAGGAAAACACCCTCTGCTCCCTCTACGGGTCTGGCCATAAGACAACTGGTTGCAGAAGTTGCCATTCCTCCACTGCAATAATAAACCATAAAAGCTAAGCCTCCCTCCTTGCTAAACACTTCAGTTATCGCAAATAAAATTTTAAATGATAAGAAGAAAATTTATACTTTACTGCAAGATTTATACAGTAATTTCTACAACAAAAAATCCTGTAGACTTACAACTTTTGTCTCCTGTTTACCTTCCTCATGTATTTCTAGATTTATTGTTCAATAATGGTATATTACTCTAGGAATAGCCATCATCAACTCTCGCTATAGGCTGTTACGTGACTTCATTTGTGTGCACCTAGTGTAGGTAACCTTGAGACCTAAAACAAATAGTTGTGTACACCATGACAAGACTTATGTACATAAAAGCATGTGTTATTTCAAGCTATGAAACAGAAATAGAAACCTGATATCCTCATTTAGGGTACATCTCCGATTTCCACAATAATCCTTCAGTTTAATTTTATTGTTAGTTTTCAATGGTGTTGATAATACTGGACAGTTAGTTCAGCACAGCAATTAACTTGAAGTGAAAAGACTTACTAGTTCGTATTTGCATACAAGCTTCTCAGTACAGCTTTAATTAGTTTTATTTTGACAGTCACAGAACTAATTGGTTGTCGGAATTTATAAAATGTATACATTTATCATATGTTTTAAAATAGTTTTCACACTTCTGTCTACATCTAGCATTACCAGTCAAACATATTTGGAAGGGCTTTATTTTTTTACTATAGAAGAAAAAGATTATCTTTTTAGAATAGAAAATTTAGCTAAATGCTTTCTGGATATAATGAAATGTTATATGTCATGATTAGTGTTGAGCGATTGCGTTGGCTATCGAGATCGATCGATAGTCGATAGTCGGCCGCTATCGATAAGGTTTTTCGATAGTGAGCATCGATTATTGCGTGATGACCATTAAGTCTTATGGAAGCAACAACACCTTTCATATTACACCCCAAAACAAGGCTGGAGAAGCTGAAATTATACATCCACAACATCGAAATGGATACGTGCTAACATCTTAGGCAACACAACTTAGGTTATAAATGTCACAGAAAAAAAGTCACAGACCATTTACTATCCCTTTCTTGTACCACCGCCTGACCCTTAAAACCTGCATCACCCACAAATTAAAAAAGTGCCAAATGCAGTATGATTTGAACCATCATGTTACTTGAACTGGACAATCTGAATATCCCTGTCCTGAACGCAGCATGAGCCCCAAACCTGCATGACCCCCCACATTTAAAAAGTGCCGGAAAAGGAGTTCTTTCAACACCTTTTAGTTTCACTGGACATTACTATAACCTGTCCTGGCCACACCCGCATGAGCCCCAAACTGCATGACCCCACATATAAAAGTGCCGGAAAAAAGGAGTCTTTCAACCACCATTTTAGTTCACTGGACCATTGACTCATACCGTCTGGGCACTAGCATGAGGCCCCAAAATCCTGCATGACCCCCACATTTAAAAGTGCCGTAAAAAGGAGGCTATCAACCACCATGTTAGTTTCACTGGACATTGACTATACCTGGTCCTGGGCCACAGCAGGAGCCCAAACCTGCATGACCCCCAATTTAAAAAGTGCCGGAAAAAAAGAGAGTCTTTCAAACCACATCTTAGTTTCACTGACATTGACTTACCTGTCCTGGCCACAGCATGAGCCCCAAACCTGCATGACCCCCACATTTAAAAGTGCCGGAAAAAGGGAGTCTTTCATACCACCCATTTTAGTTTCACTGGACATTGACTATACCTGTCCTAGGGCCACAGCAATGAAGCCCCAAACCAGCATGAAGACCCCCACATTTTAAAAAGTGCAGGAAAAAGGAGTCTTTCAAACCACCACATTTATTTTCACTGGACATTGACTTTACCTGTCCTGGCCACAGCAATGAGCCCAAACCTCATACCCCCACATTTAAAAAGTGCCGGAAAAGGAGTTCTTTCAACCACCATTTTAGTTGAACCTGGACATTGACTAACCTGTCCTCGGGCCCACAGGCATGAGCCCCCAAACCCTGCATGACCCCACATTTAAAAAAGTGCCGAAAAAGGAGTCTTTCACCACCATTTTATTTCACTGGACTTTGACTATACCTGTCTCTGGGCCACAGCATAGCCCCAAACCGCATGACCCCCACATTTAAAAGTGCCGAAACGAAAAAGGAGTCTTTCAACCCACCATTTTAGTTGAACTGGACATTGACTATAACCTGTCCTTTGGCGCCACAAGCCAATGAGCCCAAACCTGCATGACCCCACATTTAGAAATTGCACGAAAAAGGAGTCTTTCAACCACCATTTTAGTTGAACTGGACATATGATATACCTGTCATGCCACAGCAATTGACCCCAAACCACATGACCCCCACATTTTAAAAATGCCGGAAAAACAGGAGTCTTTCAACTCACCATTTTAGTTGAACGGACATTGACTATACCTGTCCTGGCCCACAGCATGACCCAGGGCCGAGTTATCAGTGGGTGCGGGTGAAAGCCCAGGCTGGCGTCCCGACATCTATTAGACATGCAGGTTAAAATGCCCCTATGACGCAGCAAACAACGAAAAACTGCCGTGCTTGAACAGCAGTGCGGAAGCGTACAGTTGAGAACTTCCAGCCATCCTCTCTACCATCAAAACCTTGGTATCGATGCCCTCCGTATGAGTGTGGACCAATTGAGCTTCACTTGGAAATACTGTGGTTTAGACGCTCCTGTTTCACCCAGTGCCCGTTATCTGGCATCTTGGTTCTCATTTACTCAAAAGAGCTGAGAAATGGTCTCTGTACATTGTTCTCTGTCCCGTGCCCATTCTCCATGACCCCTCTGAATAACCACATCTGGTCAAGTTTTTCCTGTACCCCCCCATGTACAAATTCATGAGGAATTTTTTTAATACTATTTTGTACAATGCAAGTTTTTTAGTACTTTAATTCTAGAAAACACATTTATAAAAAGGATGGAAACCACCATGTCTTTGTTTCTCCTTTTTTTTCATTGTAATTAAAAGGGTTGTCTCAAATACAGGGATTAGATAGCTATGTTAAAGATCTTGCCAAAACAATTCATTTGCAATATTTGTCCATTAACAGTGTCCTAGCCTATTCCAGTTCTGACAGCACCATCCACCCTTGAGCCACTCCGTGACAATTGTGAAAACAAAATGTCTGTTAGAAACAACATTTTTTGAGAATAGGACCTGTTAGTATAGCTGCATGTCACAGCAAAATGACCCCCAAAAATTCAAAGCATGACCCTTGAGCCACTTTGGTCAATTGTTGAAGAAACAAATGTCCTGTTTAGAAATCAACTTTTTTATAATAGGACCTGTAGTAAATTGGCTGCATTTCAAAGCAGCATGACCAAAAAATTATAAATATGACTTCTCACCACTATAAAAATTGTGAGGGAGAAATGCCAATTAGGAAGCCACATTTCAGTTTCCAAAGGACCAATATTATAGCTGTATCTCACAGCAACATGACCCCAAAAATTATAAATATGAACTTTTCAGCACTATTAAAAATTGTGAAAGGGGAGAAATGCCACTTAAAGCCACATTTCTGTCCAAAGACCATAATTTATAGCTGTATCCTCACAGCAACAGACCCCAAAAAATTATTATATGAAACTTCTCAAGCCACTTATTAAAAATTGAGAGGGAGAAATGCCACTAAGAAGTCACATTTCTGTTCCAAAGGACGCATGATTA
This sequence comes from Phyllomedusa bahiana, assembly GCA_025379985.1. NCBI lineage: Eukaryota > Metazoa > Chordata > Amphibia > Anura > Hylidae > Phyllomedusa > Phyllomedusa bahiana. The sequence continues at coordinate 29,354 of JAODAL010003347.1, forward strand.
AATTGCTGTATCTCACTAGCAACATGACCTCAAAACCCATTGACAATGGCGAAAACTTCTCAAGATAAAGTGAGTAAATGAGATACGGGTTGTTCATGAAAGCCTTGCTGTCTTTTACAGTCTCCTCACAGCAAAACCAGCACAAGAACTGGTTGGGAAAAGAGAATAAGAAATTGCAGTATAGAAATGATCCATTTTAAAAAAGTTTTTCAGAGGACCATTTCTGTTTGAAAAGGAATGTTAAGTAGACTGCAACTAATCGGTGAACCTCTGCAAAATTGGGGCCACAACATCATCAGAAGATCCCATGCCTGATTCATCTTGATGAAAGTCCAGAACATCCACATTATCTTGGAAAGCCTGGATGCGTTTGTCTGTAATGACTCCTCCCAGCTGTGCCTGAAGGGTCCGCCGTCAGATATAGATGCTGATGCAGGGCAGCGACAACACCTCTAATGGCGTGAACGAGCCAGCTCGGCCATTCGTCCCATTTGGATACCCAGAAGTCTACTTGGGTCCCCGGACGACAATGCAAAAGTGAACATCGGAGTTGAGACGCAATATCGTGCACCATGATCTTAAGCTGATCTCTGTGTGTTGGATGTGTGCCTGGCATTGCATGCGTCGCGTGAGGTGTTAAACAAAGATTGCCAGATTGGTTCACCCCATATAGGCTTCTGCCAACACCTTGCTGCTTGCTGCACTACGCCTACCTTGGTCACTCTACCTGCCTGTCTACCGGTCGCTGATGTAGTTCCTCCGTGACCCATTTGGGAAACGTGAAGCAGACGCAACAAATGTCTCCAGTTGATCAATCAGCAAGGTCTCCATTCCTGCATATTTACTCTCTATATCTGGGTGGTTGGAAAAGGAAAGTGCTGATTTTTTGTTTTGTACCGGGGATCCAGGAGGGTGCTACCCAGTAACTGTTGTTCATTTTGATGGCCTTAATGCGAGGATCAAGTTGGAGAAATGGAGCATCCAAGCACTCTTTGTGAGAATGGAGCCTTGATTTCCAAAGCCTCTGGGTCGAGGGCACTAGCAAATGACTTCCGTCATCTTCCTCCTCCGCTCAAAATTCGCGCCAAACCTCTTTCCAGAGTGCAGGGAATGCGGTAACATCGGGTCTAGGAATAACTCCTCCTCCTCCTCCTCCTCCCCTCCGCCGCCTCCCGGCAACAGCTTCAAAACACAGCCCTGGACTTGCCTGAGATGATGCACCCCAGAGCTGATTTGCGCCACCTGCACTAGCTCTGACCCCGAACCCAATGCCTAATGAAGACCGATGAAAATTGTGAAACTGTCGGCTTGTGGTATTTGATGGAGAGAAAGGCTCCGTGTCCGCATCTGTGTCTCCGTCACCTCTCGTCGCTGCGGGACCTGTTGTTTCAGAGTGTCCAACGATCGTTCCAGATCTAAGATCACCACAAGCTCCATTGCTGACAAGGACATTGTCCCACTGACCATTTGGTAGCTTCTTCAAAACTGGCAAGGATGGTGCAGAGCACTTTCACCTGCCACCACTCTCGGTGTTCAACACCGAGGTCCGTTACCGCCTGCTTTGTTTCAGGCCATGTGTCCCACTTCGTACTGCGTAATGGCATTGCGCTGCTGCCACAATCACGGAGCATGTGGAGGGTGGAATTCCACGGTTGCCACGCACAACAATGAGACGTGTTGACCGGGGAGGTCTAGCATGACGCAGCATAAACGCAGCCAGCGGGACGAAGCAGGTGCGAACGTGGCGAAGTGCGAACTCAGACCTCGAGCCTTCTTCAGCAGGCAGTCCCAGACTCCGTTATCTCTTTAGAAATTTCTGGACGACAAGGTTCAATGACATTGCCAGGCAGGAAGTGCTCCAGCCAACCGATCTTAAGGGGCCAGCAAGATTACGCCCGTCTATTGCCACACCACCTTGCCTGGCGACAAGGTTCTTGTCACCCACCAGCGCTTGTCGCGTGCTTAGAGCCGTCCACCAGCTCTGACCTGTGTGTGGACGGTCTCCAAGGCAATTAATTTCCAACACGACCTGGTGTCTCTGGGCACGTGATTGCCACCAGAGGACCTTGGGGGAAAGAGCCCTTCCCCCATCCCTGCGGTTTTTGAAGAGCGTGCGCCAAGCCTGAGAGCCACCGTCACCCCCCAGAGACATCCATCCACCCAGCTCACCCAGTATCAGGTCACAAGATAGAGGTCGCCTGGCCTGTGTTTACTAGTCCCATGTGTTGTCGGTGGTGAATGACTTTTCCGGACACAGAAATGCAGACAACGCAGCTTGAAATTTTAGATGACACGTGGCTGGCCAGGGCAGGGACGGCTTTTTCTGGCAAAGAAATGCTGCTCGCATCTGGTATTGGGTGCAAGTGAGGCATGACGTGGCGGAACCCATCTAATCTGTTGTCCACCAGACGGAAAAGGCAACATTTCCAATGGCCAAAAGCCTGGCAATGCCGACATTCAGGCTTGGGCTTTGGGATGGTTAGGGGGTTAAAGTTTTTCTTCTGCTCCCAAACCTGGAAGACAGAAAGCGGCTGACTAACTGGCCGCTGTACGGCGTGCAGGTCGTTCAAACTGGCGGGAAGGGAGAAGGGGTAGGATGGGTCTCTGGTGGTGCTGGTGGTACTCGGCGCGACGGTGGAGGCTGAAGCGGAGGCTGATCCTGATCATGACTACTGAGAGACATGGGGCATCTGATGACGCTTGGTGGTGGCGGAGGAGGAGGAGGCGAGACAGGAGGGTGTGACAGTGGTTGGGAGGCCCGGGCGTCGTCTGGCCTTTCTTGCCAAGTTGTTCATCATTTCAACTCATGCATTCGCTGCATGTGAACTAGACATGTTTATGGTGGTGGTTAACCACTTAAGGTTCTTCGCTCCTACTTAATGCGTTTACGGCAAAGCGGCATATTAACATCGCTGGTGAATCAGAGGCTTGCTCAAAGAAGGCCAGTGCTTGAGAGTGTCCTGACCTTTTTGACGGCGATAAGCGAAGGAGCGGGGTTTGCGCTGACCGTGCATGGCGGAATCATATCAGCGGACGTTCCTGCGACCGCCCTCTGTCCCTTTTGTGCGGGACCCAATTGACACTACCCCATCGTCTTCCTCCTCGTCCACATGAATGAACGCCTCGCAAGCAAATTCTGCTGAATAAGACCAGGATAGGATCCGCAAATGTCATCATCATCATCAACACCAGTGTGACTTGGTCGTCCTGAACTTTCTGCCATCCAGAAGCTGCGGGCTTCAAGCAAGGGGCACTGCATAGGCGTTGCCGACCGCCCGGGATATTTTTTTTGCGATTGAAACGGCTTCCTCACCTCCTCTGATTGGCATCAGTAACTGGGCTTGCAAGCAGAGAAAATCATCCTTTTGGCCTCTTGATCTTTTAACATGCCTTCGACCCCAACCGCATTTTGTCCTCAGAAAGAGGGCTTCAGAAAATGGATTATCTACAGTGGTTGGGCTACACGAGTTGACAATTGGGCTGCTTCATGTTTGGACAGATGTCTGATGATCAGATGACGACATTTTGTGGCCGTGACTGCGAGGGACAGGGAGGTAAGATGCTAGATTGCAGGTTGCATTAACACTGAAGGACAGATTGGCGACGATTTCGTTACTTAGATTCACAGGGGCCCAGACCCATGCGATTACAGGCATGACGTTCCTGCAACTGACGATCCGCTGGCATCGTGTTTCGCCAGCACTGGAAGGAGCACCTTCTCTCTCTCGTACCTCTACGCCATGTGCTGCCCCCCTCTTTGCTCGCATATACCCACCTGCATTTCGCTCCAATGTTCAGAATATAACAATTTGAGAAGGTATGGAACTAAGTTTTGGAAAGTCTCTTATTAAAAGACATCAAATCACGAGCTATTCCAATCCCTCTAATCAAAACAAAATTGCTGATCAAGATTTAACTGCAAGGTGTCCTATCAACAAAATCTGGACTGGCAAAATTCCAAAAAACAACGTATCTGTTATGTTTTGATATAATAAAACTGTATTTTTTGCACCTTTCAATTCACCTGTGGTGAATATAGAATTTGTGCTGTTTTTTAAGATTTATGCGTAGATGCTGAGACAATGAACAGTGCTGGGTGTGCAAAAGTCCAAAAACGACTAACTGTTATGTTTTGATATAATAAAACTGTATTTTTGGCACGTTTCAATCACCTGTGGTGAATATAGAATTGCTGTTTTAAGATTTACGTAGATTGCTTCGTCACTGAACAGTGCTGGGTGCGCAAAATCAAAAACACGTAACTGTTTTGTTTTTGATATAATAAACTGTATTTTTTTTGCACCTTTCAATTCCACCTGTGGTGAATATAGGAATATGCTGATTTAAAAGATTTACGTAAGATGCGTGCGTCAATGAACAGTGCTGGGTGCGGCCAAAGACAATAAAACACGTAACTGTTTATGTTTGATATAATAAACAGGTTATTTTTTTGCCACCTTTCAATTCACCTGTGGTGAATATAGAATTGCAGTTTTAAAGATTTACGTATGGATGCTGCGTCAATGAACATTGCTGGGTGCGCAAAATTCAAAAAACACGTACTGTTATGTTTTGATATAATAAAATCTGTATTTTTGCACCTTTCAATCACCTGTGGATGGAATATAGAATTGCTGTTTTAAGATTTACTGTAGATGCTGCGTCATGAACAGTGATGGGTGCGCAAAAGTCAAAAAAACACGTAACTGTTTATGTTTTGATATAATAACGGTATTTTTTGCACCTTTCAATTGACCTGTTGTGCATATTGAATTGCTGATTTTTTTTTTTTTTTGTTTTTTTTTTTTTTTTTTTTTTTTTTTTTTTTTTTTTTTTTTTTTTTTTTTTTTTTTTTTTTTTTTTTTTTTTTTTTTTTTTTTTTTTTTTTTTTTTTTTTTTTTTTTTTTTTTTTTTTTTTTTTTTTTTTTTTTTTTTTTTTTTTTTTTTTTGTTTTTTTTTTTTTTTTTTTTTTTTTTTTTTTTTTTTTTTTGTTTTTCTTTTTTTTTTTTTTTTTTTTTTGTTTTGTTTTAAGATTTACGTAGATGCTGCGTCAATGAACAGTGCTGGGTGCGCAAAAGTCAAAAAACACGTAACTGTTGGTTTTTTGATAATAATAAAACTTATTTTGCACCTTTCAATTCACCTGTGGTGAATATAGAATTGCTGTTTTAAGATTTTACTGTAGATGCTAGGGCTGCGTCAATGAACAGTGCTGGTTGCGCAAAAGTTTCAAAAAACACGTAACTGTTATGTTTTGATATAATAAACGGTATTTGTTTGACCTTTCAATTCACCAGTGGTGATATAGAATTGCTGTTTTAAGTTTACGTAGATGCTGCGCAATTGAACAGTGATGGGGTGCGCAAAAGTCAAAAAACACTTAAGCTATTGTTTGATATAATAAACTGGTATTTTTTGCACCTTTCAATACACCTGATGAGAAAATAGAATTGTGCTGTTTTAAGATTTACGTAGATGCAGCGTCAATGAACAGCGCTGGGTGCTCAAAAGTACAAAAAACACGTAACTGTTATGTTTTTATATAATAAACTGTATTTTTTTCACCTTTAATTCACCTAGGTGAATATAGAATTGCAGTTTTAGAGATTTACGTAGATGCTCGCGTCAATGAACAGTGGCTGGGTGCCGCAAAAGTCAAAAACAACTGTACCCTGTTTATGTTTTTTGATATAATATAACTGTATTTTATTTGCACCTTCAATTCACCTGTGGGTGAATATAGAATTGCTGTTATATTTTGGTTTTTTTTGTATTTTTTTAAGATTATGAGATGCTGCGTCAATGAACAGTGCTGGTGCGGCCAAAAGTCAAAAAACACGTAACTGTTTAGTGTTTTGATATAATAAACCTGTTATTTTTTGTGCACCATTCAATTCACCCTGTGGGGAATATAGAATTGCGTTTTTAAGATTTACGTAATGCTGCGTCAATGAAACAGTGCTGGGTGCGCAAATCAAAAAACACGTAACTGGTATGTTTTGACATAATAAACTGGGTTATATTTTTTGCAACCTTTCAATTCACCTGTGGCTGAATAAAGAATTGCAGTTTTTAAATTTACGTAATGCGCGTCAATGAACAGTGCAGGGTGCGCAAAAGAGTCCAAAAAAACACAATAACTGTTATGGTTTTTGATATAATAAAACGGTATTTTTTGCACCTTTCAATTCCCACCTGTGTGAATATAGAATTAGCCTGTTTTAAGATTTACGTAATGCTGCTTCAATGAACAGTGCTGGGTGCTCAAAAGTCAAAAAACACGTAACTGTTATGTTTGAATATAAAAAACTGTATTTTTGCACCTTTTTTTTTTTTTATTTTTTTTTTTTCAATTCTCCGTGGTGAATATAGAAATTGCTGTTTTATAAAGATTTACGTAGGATGCATGCTCAATGAACAGTGCTGGTGAGCCAACAGTCAAAAAAACACATAACTGTTAAGTTTATGATATAATACAACGGTATTTTTTGCACCTTCAATTCACCTGTGGTGAATATAGAATGCTGTTTTAAGATTTACGTAGATGCTGCGTCAATGAACAGTCTGGTCGCGCATCAAGTCAAAAAACACGTAACTGTTATGTTTTGATGTAATAAAACGGTATTTATTTGCAGCCTTTCAATCACCTGTGGTGTATATAGAATTGGCTGTTTTAAGATTTCGTAGAATGCTGCGTCAATGAGTCAGTGATGGGTGCGCAAAAGTAAAAAAAACACGTAACTGTGATGTTTTCGTACGATACACGGTATTTTTTGGCAACATAACAACCTGTGCTGACTACAAGATTGCCTTGTTTGTAATTTAGAGTGCAAGGTGGATATATCAACAGTCACAGGTGTAATTGGGTAAAATTGAACACCTATCTGAAATGTATAACTGATAATAAAAGTGGAGTTTTGCAGCTCAACAAAATACCTGCAGTTACTAATAAATATGTTTTCACAATATAAGTTCAGGCTGCCCAAATTTTCCATAAATAAATATTTTTTTTTTTTTTTTTTTCAATAGGCAAAACTGTTAATAATAAAGATATTCCACTACCATGTCCTACACTAAGTCTTGGGTGAACTTTAATCCAGTGTCTTTATAGATAATAGCTTGTCTGTGTTCGCCCCGCGGGGGCCACCGCCCCCCCCCCCCCCGTTCCCCACCGCCGTGAATTACAGCGTCGATGCTGCTTTAAAATTCTTCTAGCTAACTACATAAAATCTTCAATCTCTAATCTAACTAAATTGGAAGGAACACAGCTAATAGTAGAGGTTTCTCTGTGGCAGAAATAGAACTAATTTCGCTGAGCTGTTTGGGCCACAGACAGAACGCAAGGTCTATCCCTTATAGACGCTGAGAGACACTGGAGGCTGAAACGGAAACGCTGTGCTATGTAAAAACGAGGTCATGTGATTTTTCAGCAGCCAATACTCAACCATACACATCCCAGTCATGACGTCGCACACACCCTCACCCTGCTCTATTCTGTAATCTGATTGCTGCCGCCAAAATTACAGAAGCGCCGAAAAGGCGCGATCTTAATAAGTTGATGCACAGTTTTAACCTTAATTATCGCATGATCTGAAATTTCGATCACCATCAAAACCCTTGCCGATTTCAACTTTGTCGATAAAAATCGCTCAACACTAGTCATGATAGTAAGGTAATGGTTTAAGAAAGTAATTATGCAAAGGTAGTTTGGCAATATTAATGTGTAGTTGACAATTGCCATTGAAACGTTCCTTACATTAGCTCTCTTATGAAAAATGGCATATTATTTCCTTTCTTAACTTAAATTCATACACTCAATTGCAAATAAAAAGAAAATATCGGCACTGCTCCATAGTGGTTCATGGGAACTCTGAATAATGCATGCAACTTCAAATACTTATGTGGCAGAGGCGTAACTTGAAGCTCCTGGGCTCTAGTGCAAAAAGTGAAATGGGCCCCCCAGCTACCATGTGCCATTTACAATACTGGTATCTCCTTATGTGGCAGAAGGGCTCTTAGGTCCCATTAGGCTGCAGGGCCCGGTAGTGACTGTTACTTCTGCACCCCCTATAGCTATGCCCCTTTTATGTGGAGACTTGGAGGTGGTGGAGGAGAGGATGGGGGTAGTTGTAGTCTCACAGTGGCCTTCAATGCCATTCGTACTTCCTCAATGTTCCCTGCCTTGTGCATTCCTGCCCTATTTTTGTCACCTTGCCTGGCATGTCATGCCTTGTCTATGCATCCTCTGTCTGTTCCTGAAAACCCAGCCCATGTCATCCTCACCTACTGAAGCAAGACATCCTTAGTTGATTCTGATCTGTGCTTTGTTTTATGTGCCTTTGTTTAATGAGCAAAACAAACCTGTGAATCTCACTTTTCCAATTTTATCTCATTACCTGAAACACCATTTTTCATTTAGCTCTTGGTGATATAATTAACAGAGGTTCACTTACTTATTCTCCTTGTGCCATGGATGTTTTTTTAAATCACTCTATAACGTAGCTATAATTTGTCTGTCTACAATTACAACTTAAAAAACAGTCAGACCATAAATTTTTTAGCAGTCAAGGTAGAAATCCAACTAAAGGGTTCACTTACTTTTTCTTATGTGTAAATACATGATATATATATATATATATATATATATATATATTATAATATATAATATCATATATATAATATAATATATATAATATATATTATATAATATATATCGTAAGGTGGCAGCTAGGAAGGTCCTTAATGGGGTATACATCCCAGCGAGATTTCTGGCTTACACCAGGAAAAGAGAGTAGGTAACATGTCACCAAGGTTACCTGGCCTTGGTGAAATAGAAGCCATTCAGTTTGTATTGTGTTGACCTCAATAAGGGGTTAACATACGTTTACTAAGTAGTATGGTTGTTTCAGCCAAAACCCGGGATGGCTTCTATTGGGAGTAGGCAAAGCGTTGGGTGGGTGTCTACTCCCCTTGTTCCACCTGACCAGGATTTGGGGTAGCTGTTATAAGTCAGCTAGTCAGCTGACCAGGGCTGTCTGTCATACAGGTCAAGGAGTTTGGCTTGAGAGGTGCTTCTCACTGGAAGTATCCAGGACCTCACCTAGACCGTTTTGCTGAACAAGGTGTAGTGAGGGAACTGCACTGTCTAGTCAGCGCTCAGCCGAGCAGGCGTTTTGTTTTGTTTGTTAATTCTGTTTGTATCTGGCATATGTTTTGCTGTATACCTGTTGTGCCAATAAAACACGGGAGGACCCGTGCTGGAACCAGATCAACCTGTCTGTGTATCGGTCTGCATTGGACTGCAATCCCCAGAGCCGCATCTAAACGTGAGTGGAAGCTACAATAATATATATATATATATATATATATATATATATATATATATATATATATATATACTATTGTTACTCTAGACTTTAATTTTACGAAGGTAAAAAATAGTTTTTTGCAACATTTAGAACGTAGTTATTCATTTCGAAATTTAGTTTCTTTAAATAAACAATTCAAACACCTTTTCCTGGCTTAAACAGTCATTAAATTTTGTGGATTAAGATCTATTTTTGCATATGGTATTCTTATAATAAGGCATGATTTGCCATAATGGACAGATGAACAAAGCCACCGGAATTATTCCTTTCTGGCAATATACAACCAAAATCCCTTGTAGTAAAAACAAATTGAGGAAAAGCTTTTACTGGGGTGCCATAAATGTTTGTTACGGTTTTCAAAATTACTGCATCAAGCTAATAACAAAGATGACTTTTAAAAAAAGTTTGGTCTTAAGCTTTAACACACTCATTATAGATATTTTAAAGATTGCAAAGATTAACAGATTTAAATATTACACTGTATGAACTATACTAGTTTTCTATCCAGTAAAAAATGAATAGGTCAGTATTCCTTTGAATTTCTGCTCTTTTATTTGTACACATGATTCATTTCAAAATAGGAAAATGCAAGTGCAGACATTTTGTTCATTAGTACATTTGTATTTTTACCCTTATTGTTCAATATTTATACCTTATAACGGAGATGTGACTTTGTCTTTTTTAATGTATGTACCATGCCTTCCACAGTGTTAACTTTCTTTTGGATGACCATTTTAGCTTGAAAATATTGCATTTTGAGGTCATCACACTACATAAAACTGTCACAAAATCTCCCAAAATAAGGAACAAATTGAGATTTGGCATAGTGCTACATTCAGGAGTGGAGTCTATGTATTATGTGGCATTTACCAATTACCTGCACAAAGATTTGGATTTTGCTGCAGGAAACTCACAGGTAACTAAATAGCTTGTAACGGGTGAGCGGATGAAGCGGGTAGTGGACCCACTGGACCACTGTCGGGCTTGCTCCGAGGGGGCGTTACTAAGCATAGAACACTAGGCATAAAACATGACAAGGAAACTCACAAAGTTACAGACAGAGACATGGAAACCAGCATGGAGACTAACCAACAACATAAAGGATACCACAACGACACAACAAAAGACAAAATAAGACAACATAACAAGAGACCACAACAAGAGACCACAACAGACAACAAGGATCAGACAGGGAGTGTGGGGAGAAGCAGGCTTGTACACACAGGTGGAAGGGGATTGGCAGAGGAAGCCAAACCCTGCTGTATACTGTGGGAATAAATGAGTGCATGATTTACCGCCGCCCTCTATAGAGCAACAAGAAAATAGGGCAGCAGCCAAGACGGAGGAGCAGCATGGCCAGTAAGGGAAAAGCCACACAGCAACCACAAATGAGTAAGCACTAGTGACAGGAACATTCACAGTGACGGCAGCACAGCAACAGGTACCGGATCTGTGAGAGGAACACAGGCACATCCGCGGTTCACAGCAGAGACCGGAGTGTAAGGACAGGACCAGGAACACGGGCTTGTCTGCGGCCCAGAATGGGGACCACGGCACGGACCGTGACAGTACCCCCCTTAAGCTCCCTCCTCCTCCTCCAAATCTACAAAAAGGAAATCCCACATTTCGGTCTGGAGACCAAAACTTCTCCGGCGGCACCCCAAGACCAACTACAGGCTCAGTAGTAGCCAGTACCGAAAATACGTAGAAATGGAGGTGCACTGGAGGAACAAACGGGGCACTAGGCAGAATAAGGGGGATGCTCAGGGCAGGACCCTGAGCCAGGAGGTCACAGAAGCTGAGGGCGAGACTGTAAGCCGGGAGGCACAGAAGATCAGGGCGAGACTGTAAGCTGGGGGGCACAAAGGCTCAGGGAGAGACCATAAGCCAGGGGGGCACAGAAGCTCAGGGCAAGAAGGTAAGTCAGGACTGGCCAGACGCTCAGGGTGAGAACGTAAGCCGGGGAGTGGCCAGACGCTCATTTCGAGACCGTAAGCCAGGGAGTGGCCAGCACCGGGGATCGTCGGACTGGGAGGGCCAAGTCAGGCAACCGGGGAGCCGGGAGGGCCAATGCGGGGGTGAGACCAAAGCGCCAGGGGCCCAGAGCTCGGGGGTGAGACCGTGGCCAGGGGGTAGACGCCGGGCCGAACCGTGGGGCAAGAACCCCAACGCCAGGCCAAGACGGTGAGCCAGGGGATGCAGATATTCAGGGCAAGACTGTGAGCCATAGGACACTGATGCTCAGGGTGAGACCATGAGCCAGGGGGTGCAGACGTCCAGGGTGAGATCGTAAGCTGAGGTGGCCAGCAACTGCAATACACCAACAAGCCCTGCAAAAACAGAAAAGGAAAAAACACTCTCACACACACAAAAAAAGAACTTCCAAAAACAAGATCCACACAAAGACCAAGAAAACAGAGGGCAGAATGTCAGTGGAGTCCATGGACTGATACTACTGTAATGGTTGAGCGGGTCCACTGGACCACTGCTGTGCTTGCTCCGAGGAGAGGTAACTAAGCAGCCATTAAGCATCTTCACACAGCCTTTGATGGTAAGGATGGCTTCCCCAACCTCAGAGCAGTCCCCAGCAGTAGCAGCTGACCAGACAGGCCAGAATGCTAAGCAGCCCCAAACAGGATTAGGGACAAAAATACAACTGGGTGAAGACGCGCAGGTACAAAACTGAAAAAAAACAAACGATGCCAAACCCGGGAAAAGGTTAAACGTAGGGCAAGGTATAAATCATATACCAACAGGACACAACACAAAAAACATGACAGGAGACAAAGAAGAGACTTAAGCCAGGACACTGCTAGGACAAGGCAAAACAGGCAAGAAACAGGCATAGAAAAAACAAGGAAATCACAGAAAAAGATACGACAGAGAAAAGGAAAACCAGCAAGAGACTAAACAACAACATAGAGGATAGCACAAGGACACCAACAAGACATCACATAACAGACCATTAAGGGTATGTTCACACGGCTTACTTTGCATTGCCAATACGTGCAAAAGCATCCCAAAAAATGGTAATCCAGCGTCCCCCAATTTTTGGAATCCATAGCTCTCTAGAGAACATGGGGTTAAAGGCTCGTGTGTCCCCCCCCCCCCACCTTCCCCCCACGATCGTATTGTACACATGGGGATATAAGTGGCATGTTAATTATTCGCGGCGATTATGCGCGGCGAGTAATGAATGTCTATGGGGCTGGCGGGCTGCCGGCCCCCCCGTGCTTTGGGAGTACGCGCTGTACATGCCGCGTACTGTACATGCCGCAATTACGCCGTGTGAACTTACCCTAACAAACATAACATAACACAACAGAAAACAAGGATCAGGCAGGGAGTGTGGGGAGAAGCAGGCTTATAACCACACAGGTGGAAGAGGATTGGCAGGGGAAGCCAAACCCTGCTGCACACTGTGGGAATAAGTGAGTGCATGATGTGGCTGCCGCCTTCTGTAGAGTGACAAGGAAATAGGGCAGCAGCCAAGATGGAGGAGCAGCATGGCCAGTAAGGGAAAAGCTGCACAGCAACCCCAAATGGGTAAGCACTGGTGACATAAATATTCACGGTGACAATGGCACTGCAACAGGAACCAGTTCTGCGACAGGAACACAGGCACATCCGCAGTTCACAGCAGAGACCATGGTTATAAGGAAGAACCAAACGGGCCATGTTTTCGCCGAGAACAACCCCCGGCCGGGCCCCTGACATAGCTGACATGACATACTACAGTACTGTAGAAGTAGACAACGGAGGCACAAGAAAGTGCAGGAGAGCTTCAGTCAAGATGAGAAACAAGCTGAAAAACGAGCAGTAGTTCAAGGCAAGCAGGAAAAGAATAGAACCTTCAAATTTTATTCATCCTATTAAAAAGAAAAAGGTTAAAAACAGCGCTAGACTGAAGCACACATCTTACGCGTTTCTTAGTGGACTATTAGATGTGAAGTTTTACTTACCTACCGAGTGCTGGAAAATCTTCTAAAATATATAATGATTTCTCCATCACGAGCCGGGCATTTCTTCCGTGCACTGAACAATATAATCATTACAGGTCCCTACAAACATTAGGTGAGTGGACGGCTCTTTCAATTTTGGGACTGTACTCAGGAGAAGGGGAGCCCTGGCCAGAAGAGCGAACTATGTCAGCAATGGAGAAAAAGATCAGGAGTAGACTATTGCAGTCATCATAAACCTAGCAACCTTTAGGGTGCTTTCATACCACGCAGTTTTGGAGCAGTTTTAACTGCGCTCCAATTAAATAGCCTTTATTACCAGCAAGCTTCTTATCTATCACTTATTTAAATTGTTTGGAAAGTCAGTAATTAATTAGTGTGTTTTTAATCCCCAAGATTTCAAACACAATCATTGATTACTTACTTGAAACACCTTTCTGAACACTTTAAACAACTGAAAGAAGTTAGCTGGTAATAAAGGCAGTTTAATTGGAGCTTCACTGAGGTTTAATCCAGCACGACCCAGGTTATGTAAAACCTTGCAAAAATTTATTGTAGAATTTCTTTAAAAACATGACATGAAAAAAAGGCACAATGTCAGCGGCTAGGAGTTTGCCAATGTGACACCAGGACTGGTACGCTGACTCGTTTCGGGCTCAACACATAACGCCCTTACTCATAGCGATGACCTCATGTTTTTAAAGAAATGCTATAATAAATTTTTGCTTGGTTTTACATAACCTGGGTCGTGCTGGATTAAACCTCAGCGAATCTATGATATCTCTGCAAGCTTGCGCAGACATCCGGGCACTTGGCACGGTGGAAAGAGCTGGCTTCATCCAATACTATATGTGAGTTTAATTGGAGCGCATTTAAAACTGCACCAAAATTGTGCTGTGTGAAAGCACCCTTATTCCCAGAGCAGCTGCAGTGATGGAGAGACAGAGTGTGCAGTATGGTTGTTGGTGCATAACAATGACTTCTAATGATGTAAATCCTTACATATAAAAGACATAAAAAAGCTTTTTGGAGCTGATAAATCACTTCAGTTAGGCACAGGATCTAATGGGGCTACCCTCAGCTGATGTTTTAGAGAGCAGCTTGTCCTGGCACATATACCCTGTTTCCCCGAAAATAATACAGCATCTTATATTAATTTTTGCTCCCAAAGATGCACTATGTCTTATTTTCAGGGATGTCTATTTTTTTCCACAAGTAAATTATAGCAATGCTTACTAAGTGTGTGTGTATATATATATATATATAATATATATAATATATATATATATACATACATATATATTTTAATATATATAATAATAGTATATATTTTAAATTTGTTTAGAGTCACAAACCATAGGATATATGCATGTAAAGAACATTTTATGGCAGCTGCAGTGACTTATCTCAAAGGATGGCAAATTTGACATGCTGGGACTTGTAGAACTAGAAGTTCCAGCCTGCCCCATCAGCCATCCTGTGAGGTGTGTGTGTATAAGTATCATTGCTCTGTTCCCTCCCTCCCCCCCCCCCCATCCGTCTCTTACTGTATAAATTTCTTCTCCTGTCCTGGGATGTTCAGGACCTGTGGTGACATCACAATCACATGACCTCCCTGCACAGGTCCTTCAAAACTCTCTTACAACAATATGTCCCAGGGCCGTTTCTCGGGGTGAGCGGGGCTTGGGAACACCCGTCCCTTCTCCACCCCCCCACCTTTCTCTCTGCCCACCCTTAGGGATGACCCTGTGTATGGGGAGCTGCAGCAATGATTTCCGCTATGTCTTATTTTCGAGGGGTGCCTTATATTAGGGAATTCAACAAAATCTCTGCTATGTCTTACTTTCAGGGGTGTCTTATTTTTGGGAAAGATGGTAGGTAGCCGCATAGGACATGTCTCACTGTATACTTAACCAGAATTGACATAAATCCCATACAATTAATTAGAGACAAAAAATATAATAAAATCTATGTAATTTTATTAAATAATGAAAAACATAGCCAATAATTAAAAGACAATTAAAAAGTTACAGTATATCCACAAAAGAGAGAGTCATATGACAACCCTATTAGGATACATTAAATATAAACTAGTAGATATAATAGAATACAACAATCTATAGATACCCCAATTAAACCCATATATTCGTAATTATATACACATCACCCTTCAATATATTTAAATAAATACTAACATGCAGTTACAAATTCAGATTTTGGAGAAACAATAGAGGATGCAAGTCTTAATGATTCTTTTATTTCTAGTTAGACATACAATGTGCTGTCCCTCAGCTAAGACCATTAAACCTTCATCTGTGGGGGTCTGACCTTTGTCACCCATGGTTACCAGCACAATCATTTAGACACAGCTATGCTGTAAGGGTCAAATCCTAGTCACTGCTCATACTCACAGTACCAAGGATAGATCATCTATGTTAAAGTACCTTAGATGCTTAAGTCCATGTGTTTATTTAGAAATGGTTTACTTATTGAACACTATCTGCAAGCTTGGTTCAGATTTCATTGGAAAATACAATGCAGTCATACAGTTACTAGTATAAAAGTTAAACCTTGTATTCTGCACAGAAAGTGTTTAACAAAAATATATGAAATATGTAGTTCAGAAAAATACATAGCAATATTTAAGTAATATAAATGATGCTAGTGGACATTAAATCATTGGTTGCTGACATTCTCACCTTTATGCAACCGATAAGAATATTTTGTTACCGAGTTTAGCTTTTCCAAGAAGCGCTCTTAGTTGGCATTCAATGACCAGGAGAGCAGTTGAAAAAGTAAGAAAGAGGCGTGCATCTCTCCCTCAACTCCATCCATCATTTAAAATTTTCCTCATGCACTATTGAATGCAAAACATCTAGGGTGACATGTATGAACAGGGCGGCGCCAGATATCTGGCATCTTTTTCAGCCCGATATCAGGCGCTGCCCCATTCATACATTTTTAAATCTCTCGCACACCACTCTCAGGCTCATTACAAAGCGCCTTCGGCGCTTTGTACTGCGCCCGATCTGGGGGGCATGTGAGAGGCGGGGCGCACTAAAATCGTAGCGAAGCTACATATTTATAGCTTCACTAAGGTATTTTTGGGTGCATTACTGCTGGAACAGGTCGAGCGCTTTCAAAGTGATATACCTGAACCCAAACTGTCGCCCGAGTTCTAGAATGCACCTGATTTATGACCTGCTGTACAGTGGGTTCATAAATCAGGTGCATTCTAGACTAATGTTAGGCACTTGAAATTTGGCGGTAACATGCCACATTTCATACATATCACCCTTAGTCCATAAGACGTTCTAAGTCCATGAGTCTCATCATAACTTAGAATGGTCGCACCACTTTCAGGATTCTTCTACTTGCACAGAAGCATCTCTAGAAACACTTTTGACTGACAGTTGGTCAGATAATGAGACTTCCCCCACCAGCAAATCAAGATCTTTTATCTATGACTTCTTTAGCCTTTTCCTTTTTATGCAGATGCACATCACATTATTCCTTTTCCAGGGCATAGCTGCAAATCTTAAATGGGATATACTCTCCCTTCCACAACTGACAGAAGTCTATGCTAACTAAGAACCTTAAATTCTGTAACTTCTACCTTAAGTTTCAAAATCAATCAGTCCTACGAGTGTATGGTCAGGTCTTCAGAAATAATATAATGAATATGAAAAAACAATAGGAATCCAGGAATCCTTAATATCCTTCTCCTTTATTGAAAAATCTTATTAAAAAACATAAAGCAAGGTGGTATCTTATGATACAGAGACAGATGGCCGTTCCCGCATTCTGGCTTACGCATTTCAAGTCCAAGGAGAACTCTTGATCACAGCTAACCCTCACCAGTGTTGTGCTGGGTTAAAAACAAGTCACTGAATCCATTCACAAATGACAAGGCTGCTCTCCGGTGAGGAGTCGGGGATAAGACCAGATATATCAAACATGCATAATGAAAAAAGAACATCAAAATGATATGTGAGACTTATAGAGAATATATATGTATAGATAGTACTATTAATACAAATACACAAGATCATTGCGGAAGTTAGGACCTCTAGGAATACAAGTGTCCATCTCTAGTATCTAGTATGGTTCCCTACATCTGACCACATACCTCAAATCTCCTCTTCTTATAGGTGACTTAACCATTTCCATGCCAAGAAAACCGAAAGTATATAAGCTTCCCCAATGTATTTCCACAAAGTGCTTGGTGGCACCTGAAGTATTGGTGTGTTTTTTACCATTTATGTCACTCACATGCTCTACAATTCTGGTTTTCAAATTTCATATTGGTTAAGTGCAGTGCAGTAACTGGCATAAATGACGTGCATAGAGTCACAATTGATGAACTGTTTTATGTCATACACTCTCTTGGTGTGTTTGTTTGTAAATGTTTTTCTTTTATCAGTTAATTCGCACATATTGCACCTTGGACCACCACATTTAAAGAACCCACTTTGTGATAACCATATACTGTACGTTTATTATTGTCTGTAGTAGAAAGATTACTTGGGGACAAATTGTCACCTAAGGTTCTGTTTATTTTTGCCACACTTTGTACATTGCCCTCTGTTAGAGCCCAGAATTTTTCATTCTGTCAAAGAATCAGTAAGAGGGACATGTATGAAAACTGTCTTGGTCTAAGACTTTGTTGCACATAGCAACCAATCAGAGGGCCCGTTTCATTCTTTCAGAGCACTATATGAAATGAAAGGCGCACTCTGATTGGTTGCTATGGGCAACAAAGAAAGTCTTAGACCAAGACATTTTTCATACATGTGGCCCTAAGTTTTTATACAGGATATTTTTAATTTTGTGTCAATCTCTACTAAACACAGTGGGGAAAACATATTTTTGCTATCTACATCCATATTTTTAAGGCTTTTCTCCACTTTATTTTCCCAGTGCAGTGAGCAAATACTTTTTTCTTGTATTTTGTTTAGAAATAATATAATGTCCAGGTGCACTCCTGATACCTTTTGTTAGCAATCCAGATTGACCAAAAGTTGGATTCCAAATAACAATAATTCTCACATTTTCTTTGTAATTTTTCTGTCCTACTATCAGAGGCAAGGGTGTAGCTAAAGACTCATGGGCCCAGGTGCAAAACCTCAGCTTGGGCCCACCTACACCCAGACAACGGCTGTGGACCAATACCAGCCAAGACCAATACCAGTCAAGAACACATACCTCTTGGGATCAGGACAGTTTTCCCTAAATATGGCTACAGCTTGTTGCATTTGGGAACAGCATTCTCATCCTCTTCCTCCGGACATCCAGACAGGAAAGCACCTTGGACCTCAGTTTAGCATTTGCTTGGTTTGGAAACCTCCATTTGCAACTTTGCAGTCTCTTGCTCAGATTCAAATTGAGCCAGGTCACTTTGGATATAAACCTTTGTCTTGATAATTTCTTTGCACCATTTTATCTCCCACATCTATTTGACAACATATCCATCGTGACCACAGTCTCTTTTAATCAACAAAAACAGTCTCTTCATAACCCGCTTTCTCTTTAGAAAGACTCTCAAATCAAGATTCTATAAATATTAATAAGGTACAAACTTTCTAAAACCTAACTTTAGATACATCATTTTTAAAAATAAGAAAACAACATTTCTTGTATGGCATTTATCCCAGACGGGTTTTAATCCACCTGCTTGTTAACAAGGGGATTGAAAGAAGGGGCAGGAGAGCTCACCATAATTAACCCTGGGGGAGTCATAATTTACCCCTAACCTATTCAATACAGTGGACTCGCCCTGATAAAAGCATCCCCGAAACCTCACCCTAAAAATTAACAACACCTTTGAATTTCCTAACGTTCTGTCGCAACACATTTCAATCCTCCCCAGATACTTAAAGGATCTCCTCAGGGGACCATTATTAGGGGTATAAAAGGACACAAGAAATGAAAACAAATATAAAGATATATATCAACAGATGAACAACATATGTCAAATTGGGTGATGAAAAATATGTGTCAAGTCAAAAGTCAAATACGCACAGTATGTTAAGTTATACACTCACCGGCCACTTTATTAGGTACACCTGTCCAACTGCTCGTTAACACTTAATTTCTAATCAGCCAATCACATGGCGGCAACTCAGTGCATTTAGGCATGTAGACATGGTCAAGACATTTTCGTGCAGTTCAAACCGAGCATCAGTATGGGGAAGAAAGGGGATTTGAGTGCCTTTGAACGTGGCATGGTTGTTGGTGCCAGAAGGGCTGGTCTGAGTATTTCAGAAACTGCTGATCTCCTAGGATTTTCACGCACAACCATCTCTAGGGTTTACAGAGAATGGTCCGAAAAAGAAAAAACATCCAGTGAGCGGCAGTTCTGTGGGTGGAAATGCCTTGTTGATGCCAGAGGTCAAAGGAGAATGGGCAGACTGGTTCGAGCTGATAGAAAGGCAACAGTGGGCTCAAATAGCCACCCGTTACAACCAAGGTAGCAGAAGAGCATCTCTGAACGCACAGTACGGCAAAATTGAGGCAGATGGGCTACAGCAGCAGAAGACCACACCGGGTGCCACTTTCCCTTTTAGCTAAGAACAGGAAACTGAGGCTCCAATTTGCCCAAGCTCAAACGAAATTGGACAGTAGAAGATTGGAAAAACGACATTCAGATGGTAGGTTTTCAGAATTTGGCGTCAAAAACCCATAATCCCAGGGACCCAAACCTCCCTTGTATAAAAGGGTTTCCCAAGGTTTGGTGGGGGGTGTCATGGTGTGGGGAATATTTTTTTGGGCCCATTTTTTTGGGCCTTTTGGTCCCAATTTGGGAGCATCGTTCAACCCCTTGGGGGAATCTATGCCACGAAGAATTGAGGCATTCTAAAGGAAAAAAGGGGGCCCAACCCTTTACTACATGGTGTACCTAAAAAATTTGGGGGGTGAGGTATGTTTTATAACAACCTGATGCATCTCTCCATCGAGCATATCAAGATCGGTGGTGTGTGTGTAGGCGGCATATATGGGTTTACAGACATAATTTTCAAAAGAAAAACCCCCCTGTTTTATTCAACCCATTTTTTTTTTTGACCCGATTGCTTTGGGGCTATCGAAAATTGATCGATACCCGGCCCCGCTATCAAAAAAGGTTTTTTTTCGAAAAGTGACATCGATTTTCGCGATGCCCTTTAAAAGTCAAAGGGAGAGAAAAAAAACACCTTAAATTTTTTACACCCAAAAAAGGGCGGGAGAACAAAAATTAACATCCACAACACCCAAAGGGATACTGCTAAAAAATCTTAAGCAACACACTTATTTTTATAAAAGTCACAGAAAAAAGTAAACAGACCATTTATACCCCCGCCCTTGTACCCCCAGCCCTTGCCCCCTTAAAAAACCTGCCATCACCCAAAAATTAAAAAGTGCCAGAAGGCAGAAATGTTTTGGGAACCATCATGTTATTTGGGAACGGGACATTGAAAATCCCTGCCCGGAACGCAGCATGACCCCCCAAAACCTGAAAATTACCCCCACTTTTAAAAAGTCCCGGGAAAAAGGGATCTTTAAACCCACCATTTTATTTTTTCACGGACATTGCCCTATACCTGCCTGGCCACAGCATGACCCCCCAAACCGGAAATGCCCCCCCACTTTTTAAAAAATCCCGGGAAAAAGGAGTCTTTAAAACCACCTTTTTTATTTAACGGGACATTGACTAAAACCTGTCCGGGGCCACAGCATGACCCCAAACCGGGCAGCCCCCCCCAAAATTAAAAAAGTGCCGGAAAAAAGGAGTTTTTCAAACCACCATTTTAGTTTCACGGACATTGCCCTAAACCTGCCGGGGCCCCAAAAGCATGACCCCCAAAAACCGAAATGACCCCCCCATTTAAAAAGTGCCGGAAAAAGGGACTTTCCCCAAACCATTTTATTTTCACTGGACATTGACTATCCCTTTCCCCCGGGGCCTAGCAAAACCCAGGGCCCGGAGTTACAGTGGGTGCGGTTAAAACCCAGGCTTTCGCCCCGCATCTATTAAAAACGCAGGTTAAAAGCCCTATGACGCAGAAAACGAAAACTTTTCGTGCTGAAGCAGAGGGGGAAGGGGAAATGTGTGAGAACACCACCCTTTTTCCTCTGTAAAAAGCCCAATCCCGGGGGTACGCTTGTTCCCCCCTTATGATGTGGCCCCAATATGACTTCACTTTGGAAATACGGGGTGGTTAAGGGTCCTTTTTCCCACCCGGGGGTGCCCTTTATTTTGGATTCTTTTCTCATTTTATTTCAACTGCGGGGGAATGGTCTTTTGTACTTTTTTCCTTTTCCGGCCCCCTACTTCATGTCCTCTAAATAACCTACATCGGGGTTCAAGTTTTCCTGTACCCCCCTTTGGGTACAATTAAAGGGGAATTTTTTTTTAACCACTATTTTGTACAGGGCCAATTTTTTTTTAGTATTTTTAATTCTAGAAAACACTTTTTTAAAATAGGAGGGAATCCCACCATGTTTTGTTTCTTTTTTTTTTCTTTGGGAAATTAAAGGGTTTTTGTCTAAAATACGGGGATTGATAGCAAATTTTAAAGATTTGCAAAAAAAAATTTCTTTTTGGGCAATTTTGCCCCATTAACAGTGTCCTACCTTTTTCCCTGTTTAGACAAAACCATCCCCCTTTTTGACCCCCCTTTGACAATTGTGAAGAAAAAATTGCCCTGTTAGAAAAACATTTTTTAAATAGGCCCGGGTAGTTTTGGCCGGCTTTTAAAAAGGGCAGCAGACCCCAAAAAATTAAAAAAAAAGCCTTCTCATCCACTTTTAAAAAAAATTGTGAGGGAGAAATGCCACTTAAAAAGGTCCTTTCTGTTTCCAAAAGGGACCAAATTAACGTATCCAAGCAACATGCCCCCAAAAAAATTATAAAAAATGACTTCTCAGCCACTTTAAAAAATTTGTGGGGGAAAAATTTCCACTTAAAAAAGTCACATTTTTGTTCCAAAAGGACCTTGATTTTTTCTGTATCCACAGCAAATAAACCTTTAAAAACCCATTGAAAAACGAAAATTTCCCTTAAGAAAATTTAAGAAAATTTAAATACGGTTTTTTGCCCAAAAAAATTGCTGTCTTTTACAGTCCCTAAAACAGCAAAAACCAGCAAAATGAACTTTTGGGGAAAAAGAATAAAATTTGCGTAAGAAATGATCATTTTAAAAAAAAAATTTTTTCAAGGGGGGGGAACCATTTCTTTTTTTAAAAAGGAATGTGAAGTAATTTGGCAACTAATGGGTGACCCCCCGGAAAATTTGGGGGGGCCACAAAAACATCAGAATCCTTTGGCCTAAATTCATCTTAATGAAAGTCAAACGTCCACATTATCTGGGGAAACCCCGGATGCTTTTTGCCCGTAATAAACTCCCTCCAGCTGTGCTGAAGGCCCCCGCTCAGAAATACGCTGCTGCTGGGCATGACAACCCTCAAAGGCGTGACGAGCCAGTGGGGCCTTTTTCGCCCCTTTTTTGGAAAACCCAAATTCTTTTGGGGGCCCGGGAAACACATGCAAAAACATGGGTTGTTTGAGACGCAGATAGTCGTGCCCCAAAGATCTTAACTGATCTCTGTTTGTTGGATGTGTTCCCTGCATTGCATGCGTTGGTGAGGTGGAAACAAAATTGCCAGAGGTCACCCATTAGCCCTTCTGCCCCCTTTTGCCTTCGCTGCCGCTAGGGCCTTATTTTGGAAACTCTACTTGCGCACGTCGCGATGTTTTTCCAAACCGTGACTTTTTTGGGGAACGTGAAGCAACACAACAAATTCCCTCCATTTGTTTCAATCACCAAGGTCCCCCTTTTCCCCTGCATTTTACTCTCTTTTGGGTGGGGGGAAGGAAAGTGCTGATTTTTTTTTTTTGTCCCGGGGGACCCCCAGGAGGGGGGCCCAAACCCAGAAAACTGTTGTTCTTTTTTGATGGCCTTAATGCGGGGAACATTTTGGGAAAGGAAATGGAGCTTTCCAAGCACCATGTGAGAATTTTGGACCCTTTAAAACCCCAACCTCTGGGTCGGGGGGCACAAGCAAACTGATATTCCTCATCTTCCCCTCCGCCCAAATTCGCCCAACCTTTTTTTCCAAGGCGGGCCCAATCGGAAACCACGGTGCCCTGGGAATACCTCCCCTCCCCTCCCCCTCCTCCGCGCCCCGGCACCCCCTTAAACCACCCCTGCCTTGCCTGAGTTTGATGCACCCTGAGATTTTAAAGCGCCCCCTTTTGCACTAGCTCGGGCCCCCCGAACCACTGCCAAAAGAAGACCGATAAAATTTTGGAAAAACCCTGCCCGGAACCTTTTTGGTTTAAGGAGAGAAAGGCTCCGGCCAAAAACTGGGTCCGTCCCTCCCCCCCGCCCCGCTGGCGGGCCCCTGTTGTTTCAGAGTGTCCAACGATGGGTTCCCCAGAACAAAATCCCCACAATGCTCATGCTGAAAAGGGGCTTTGTCCGCACTGACCCTTTTTTTGGTGGTTTTCTTAAAAAACTGGCAAGGAGGGTGCGAGCTCTTTCACCTGCCTCCACTCTTGGGGTTCAACCCCCCCGAGGTCCTTACTGCTGTTTGCCCAGGCCATTTTCCCACTTCAAAACTGCGTAATGGCTTTGCGCTCCTGCCCCCAATCGCGGGAGCATGTGGGGGGTGGAATTCCCGCGTGGCCACGTCAAAAAAGGAGATTTTTTGACGGGGAGGCCCGGGACGTTTCCCAAACGCAGCCGGGCGGGACGAAGCAGGTTTGCGAACGGGGGAATTTGCAAACCCTCAGACCTCAGCCTTCTTACAAAAGGCATTCCAAACCCCGGGTAGCTTTTTAAAATTACTGGATTAACAAGGTTCATGACATGTGCCGGGCCAAGGGGGAATGTTTCCAGCCAAACGATCTTAAAGGGGGGCCCCAGAAATTTTTTCGCCCGTCCCCGCACACCAATTTGCCTGGCACAAGGTTTTTTGTCACCCAGCCAGCGCTGGGCCCTCTTTTTTTAAAGGGGCCGCCCCAAAACCCTCCTGACCTTGGGGGGGGACGGCCCCAAAGGGGCAGTTTAAAATTTAAACCCACGGCCTGGTGCCCCCCTCGGGGCACGGATGCCACCAGAGGCCCTTTGGGGGAAAGACCCCTGCACCCCCCCCTGCTTTTTTTGGAAGAGGGTTGCGCCGGGGCCGGGAAGCCCCGTCACCCCCCAAGACACCCAAACCCAGCCACCCATGAGTTTTCCACAGAGATAAAAGGGGCCCTTTTGGCCGTCCCTTACTATCCATGTGTCGGTGGTGAAGGGATTTTTCCCCGGACACGGGTTTCCCAACAAAACGCGCTTGAAATTTTAGAAAGACATGTGGCTGGCCAGGGGGAAAGGGGCGGCTTTTCTGGCAAAGAAATGCCTGCTCGCATTTTGGTAATTGGGGGAAGGAGGGCCATACGTGGCGGAAAACCCAACCCGTGTCCACCATAAAGGGAAAAGGCCCAAAATTTTCCCCAAACCAAAAGCCGGCAATTTTCCACATTCAGGCTTTTGGGCCTTTTGGGAAAGGATTTGGGGGAAAGGTTTTTTTCTGCTCCCAAAAACCCGGGAAAAACAGAAGGCTTTGGGTGCCCAGACTGGCCGCTGGGAAAGGCCTGGCCGGTCGTCAAACTGGCGGAAGGAAAAAGGGGGTGGATGGGCCCTGGTGGTGCTGGTTTGGGACTCCCGGGGGACGGGGAGGGTGAAGCGGAGGCTGAACCCCGATCCCTGACTCTGAGAGACATGGGGACTGAGAACCTTTTTGGTGTGGGGGGGAGGGGGAGAAGGCGGGGAAAAGAGGGTGTGACATTTGGGTTTTTGGGCCCGGGGCGGTCTGGCCATTTTTGGGCCAAAAGGGTTCCCCCCATTTTTAAAACCCTGCTTCGCTGAAATTTGACTAGACTGTTGGTGGTGGTTAACCACTTAAGGGCCCCCGCCCTCTACTTTTTGCGTTTTCGGCAAAGGGGGCATAGGGAAACGCGGGTGAATCAGGGCCTTGCTCAAAGAAGGGGCCCCGGCTTTAGAGGTCCTGGACCTTTTTTACGGGGATAAGCGGGAGCGGGGGTTTCGCTGACCGTGGCTGCGGGAAACATATCACGGGGCTTCCCGCACCGCGCCCCCAAACCTTTTTTGTGGGGGGAACCCCTTTGACACTACCCCATCGTCTTCCCCCCTCGTCCACTGATGAACGCTTTTGCAAAACAAAAACTGCGGGAAAAAACCAGGATGGGTCCGCATTCTTTATCATCATCATCACATCATCATCATCAACCAGGTGACTTGGTCCTCCTGACTTTTCTGCATCCAGAAACTGCGGGGTACAAGCAAGGGGGGACTTTCAAGGGGTTTTCCGACCGGGCCCCGGGATTTTTGCCGAAAATTTACCTCCCTGATGGCAACAGAAAATGGGCGTCAGAGCAAACTAAATCAACCTCTTTATCTTTTAACATGCCTTCTGACCCCCAAACCGGGATTTGGGCAAACAAAGAGGTCTTCAGAAAAATGGATTTTTTCCCCCAGTGGTGGGGGAAAAACGGTTTATATTTGGGGTGCTTTTTTTTTATGTTGGACGGGTTTCTGATGATATACATTTGGTTTGGGCCCCACGCGAGGACAGAGGTAAAAACTGCTAAAGCAGGTTGCATTAAACCACGAAGGACAGATTGGCGACGATGTTCCCTTACTTAGATTCCCGGCCCTTCCCAAACGATGACAGCCTGAAAGGGCCTGCAACTGAAATCCCTGGCAAAAGCCCTGTTGTCGCCAGCACTGGAAGGAGCACCCTTTTTGGTAAACTTACCTCCATGTGCTACCCCCCCCCTTTTTCCCGCTTACCACCTGCAATTTTTGCTCCTGTTCAAATAAAAATTTGAGAAAGGGAAAGGAATAGTTTTGGAAAATTTTCTTATTAAAAAAAACGGCAAAAACACAGCTATTCTCAAAACCCCTAATCAAAAAAAAAAATTTCTGGATTCAAAAAAATTTAAATGAAGGGGGTCTATCAACAAAACCCGGACTGGGGAAAAGTCCAAAAAAAACCCCTAAACTTTTTTATGTTTTTGGTTAAAAATAAACGGTATTTTTTGCACCTTTCAATTCACCTTTGGTGAATATAGAAATTTCTGTTTTAAAAAATTTACCTTTAAACTGCGGGCCCAAAGAACAGTGGGTGGGGGGCCAAAATTTAAAAAAAAACGAACTGTTATGTTTTGATAAAAATAAACGGGATTTTTTGCACCTTTTAATTCCCTTTTGGGGAATTAGAAATTTCTTTTTTTAAGATTTTCGAAGATGCTGGTCAATGAACAGGCTGGGGGCGCAAAAGGCCAAAAAAAACGAAAATGTTATGTTTTTTTAAAATAATAAAAGGTTTTTTTTTTGGGAAACCCTTTTAATTACCTTTTGTGAATATAGAAAATTTTTTTTTTTTTAAGATTTACGTAATTCTGCGTCAATGAAAAAAGGGTGGGGGCTCAAAAGTCAAAAAACACTTTAAATTTTTTGTTTTTATATAATAAACTGTATTTTTTTTCCCTTTTAATTCCCCTTGGGGAAAAATAGAATTCTGTTTTTAAAAATTTTTTTAGATCTGGTCAAAAGAACAGTGCTGGGTGCGCAAAATTTAAAAAACACGAACTGTTATTTTTTTTTGATATAATAAAAAGGGAAAATTTTTGCACCTTTCAATTCACCGGGGAAAAAGAATTGCTTTTTTAAGATTTAACGTAAATGCTGCGTCATTGAACAGTGCTGGGTGCTCAAAAGTCAAAAAACACGTAACTTATGTTTTGATATAATAAACGTATTTTTTGCACCTTTCAATTCACCTGTGGTGAATATAGAATTGCTGTTTTAAGATTTACGTAGATCTGCATCAATGAACAGTGCTGGGTGCGCAAAAGTCAAAAAACACGTAACTGTTATGTTTTGATATAATAAACGGTACTTTTTGCACCTTTCAATTCACCTGTGGTGAATATAGAATTGCTGATTTAAGTTTTACGTAGATGCTGCGTCATTGAACAGTGCTGGGTGCGCAAAAGTCAAAAAACACGTAACATATGTTTTGATATAATAAACGGTATTTTTTGCACCTTTCAATTCACCTGTGGTGAATATAGAATTGCTGTTTTTAAGATTTACGTAGATGCTGCATCAATGAACAGTGCTGGGTGCGCAAATGTCAAAAAACACGTAACCGTTTATGTTTTGATATAATAAACGGTATTTTTTGCACCTTTCAATTCACCTGTGGTGAATATAGAATTGCTGTTTTAAGATTTACGTAGATGCTGCGTCAATGAACAGTGCTGGGTGCGCAAAAGTCAAAAAACACGTAACTGTGATGTTTCCGTACGATACACGGTATTTTTGGCAACAAACAACCTGTGCTGACTACAAGATTGCTGGTTTGTAATTTAAGTGCAAGGTGGATATATCAACAGTCACAGGTGTAATGGGTAAATTTGAACACCTATCTGAAATGTATACTGATAATAAAAGTGGAGTTTTGCAGCTAACAAAGAGACCTGCAGTTACTAGAAATGATGTTTATCCAATATAAGTTCAGGCTGCCCAATATCCAGGAATATTTCATAGCAAACTGTTAATAATAAAGATATTCCACTACCATGTCTACACTAAGTCTTGGTGAACTTTATCCAGTGTTCTTTATAGATAGAGCTTGTCTGTGTTCGCCCACGGGGCCCCCCCCCTCCCCTCCCCCCGCCGTGAATTTACAGCGGTAGATGCTGCTTTAAAATTCTCTAGCTAACTACATAAAATGTTCAAATATCTAATCTAACTAAATTGGAAGGATCACAGCTAATATTAGAGGTTCCTTTGTGCAGAAATAGACTAATTTCGCTGAGCTGTTTGGCCACAGGCAGAGCGCAGGTCCTATCCCTATGAGACGCTGAGAGACACTGAGGCTGAAACAGGAAACGCTGTTCTATGTAAAACGAGGTCATGAGATTTTTCCAGCCAATAGCAACCATACACATCCCAGTCATGACGTTGCACACACATCTCACCCTGCTCTATTCTGTAATCTGATTTGCTGGCCGCCAAAATTACAGGAAGCGCCGAAAAAGGCGCGATCTTAATAGATGATGCACAGATTTTAACCTTAATTATCGCATGATCTGGAAATTTCGATCACCATAAAAACCTTGCCGATTTCAACTTTGTCGATAAAAATCGCTCAACACTACTAATCACACCTCTTAGATATTCTTCTGTGGTTCCTATCATGCCAGGATACCACAACATCATCCAAATAGAATTATCACGGTGTATTTACAAAAATAGGACTCACCAGAGAAGTGTATGAGAAGAGTATGCTGGTTATCTTTGTGTACAATACCAAGTGAGCTAGGGAATGCAGGTGATCCTAGTGTGCTAATGCGAGACCATAACAGTTCCTATGATCCATTATGGTCACCTAAGGAGATCCTTTAAGTATCAGGGGAGGATCGAAACATATTGGAATGGGACGTTCTCGGGTGTTGTAAATTTTCCGAGCGAGGTTCTGGACATGCCTATTAGGCATGGGGTAAATTAGGACTCCCTCGGGGTTATCTAGGGTGAGCTCTCCTGTACCTTCTTTCCATCCCCATGTTAACAAGCAAGTGGATTAACCCCATCTGGGGTAAATGCTGAGAGAGAATTGTTTTCTTAATAAGGTACATATTTTTTTAAAAATGATGTATTAAAAGTTAGGTTTTAGGAAGTCTGTACCTTATTATTATTTATTGTGACTTTACTTGTGTTACTTGGCTCATGAGATTGCCATCGGTTACATTCAGATGATTGACACATGAAGAAGTTCTACTCTAACACAGTGGGGCATATTTATCAGTAGTGTCTAACTCTTAGACAACCTAAAGTTAGACTAGACAATCTTACAATGCGCCACATTCATCATAGTGTTGATAAATCTGGCGCAGGTTAGAACTGTCTAGTCTAAGTTTGTACCACTATTAAGTTGGCTTACTTTTATGCCAGAAACAAAATTCGGACACATTTTTCGGACACATTTTTCGCACATTGAGGCCATGCCCCCGGCCTCACGAAACCTGCCCCTTTTTACAAGACCATGCCCGCTTTGTTGGACAAGGAGCAGAAGCATTTGAAACTGTCTAAAAACACATAGTAAATATGGCAAAAAGCTTGTAAGACATTATTTTTGGAGCAAATTATCAAAAATTGGCGCAACTCCCTTGATAAACTCCCCAAGAAATCTGGTCTGGCCCAAATTCATTTTTTCATACTTGTAAACAATTTTCCAAATTAAAAAAAAATTAAAATAAGCATCAGGCCGAGGGTCCCCAACCCAGTCCTCAAGCCCACCAACGGTCATTTTTTTTCGGGCTATCCCTAGCCTGCACAGGGGATTTTAATTATGCTACAAGGTATAAAATTTATGGTCAGTGCTTTTCTGGGGGAGACCCAAAAAACCTGACCTTTTTGGGGGGTCCGATACGGGAGTTGGGGACCCCTGATCTAGGCCCCAGCTCTAACTAACTTCAGTACCAGCTCTAAAATCTCAAAAGTTAGGCCTATGCCCACACCCCAAAGACAGTTTGTTTATTCATACCATTCCCATAAGTCCCCCAAACCAAGAGAATTTAGGGGAGCAAAGAGCTGCCCCTTTCCCTTTCCCAGACGCAACCCAGCTCTTTTTCCGGGGTTTTTAATTTTTTAAGGCTAAGCCTTTTTTGGATTAAGGCCCAAACCCCCCTTTTTTTCCAAATCTGACATTGCCACTTTATCCGTGAAAAATTTTTGAAATACTTTACCTACCATGTATTCAAAATTTGTTTTTCTTGTAAACATTGCTTTAATTTAGAAATTTAAATTTTGGGGTCGATAAAATCCTTGTTTTGGGTTGAAAAATACAAAATGTTTGAAAATTTGGAAAAATTTGTCATTTCAAAGTTTAAAAATTTTCTTGTGCAAGACACAAGTCCAACCAAACAAAGTAGAAAATAATAACATCTACCATACCCTTTTTTGTTTTGGGCATGATTTTTTAAACATCCATTTTTTTTTTAAGGGACATTTGGGACAGTTTTTTTTTAAAACCTTTCCACTTCTGTTTGGTTTTTGGGGGGCTTGTATTTGGAAAACCCCTAAATGACTCTTTTTTCAGAAACTACACCCCTTAACAATAAAAAAACAGCATTTAGGAAGTTTTTTAAAACGCCCTAGGTATTTTGCAGAAATTAATAAAAGCAAAGGGGTAAATTCAAAATTTTAACTTTTTTGCAGTT
This sequence comes from Phyllomedusa bahiana, assembly GCA_025379985.1. NCBI lineage: Eukaryota > Metazoa > Chordata > Amphibia > Anura > Hylidae > Phyllomedusa > Phyllomedusa bahiana. Next base: position 59,956 of record JAODAL010003347.1, read on the forward strand.
TTCCCGATTTTTTCTTTATTCATGGGAACCCCGTAGATTTGCCAAGAATTGCAACTCAAAATGATTCCCTTACTATCGTTTAGAAATATCTCACTTGTGGCCCATGCCTTTTGACTCTTTCCACAGGGGCCTCAAATTGAAGGACACCCTTTTTGTTTTAGAATATTTTTTTAGGCTTTATTGGGGGGTTTAGGGCAGTGACAGTGTTGGCGACTACGTTGGCTAACGACATCGGGCGATAGTCGATAGTCGGGGCCCCCTCGAAAGGGTTTTTTGATAGGAGCATCGATTATGAGCGATACCATTTAAAATCTATTGGGGGAGCAACAAAACCTTCATTCCCTTTCACCCAAACAGGCTGGGAAGCTGAAATTTAAAACCACAACACAAAGGAACCTCTACATCTTTGGGAACAACTTGGCTTTAAAACCCCAGAAAAAAGTCACACACCTTACATCCCTGTCTTGTACCACGCAGACCCCTTAAACCTGCATCACCCACAAAAATTAAAAAAATGCCAGAAGGCATATTATTTTAACCATCATTTTTCTTGCTGGAAAATGAATATCCCGTCCTGAACCACATGAGCCCCAAACCGCATGACCCCCACATTTAAAAGTGACGGAAAAAAGGGGTCTTTCAACCCCTATTTTTAGTTTCACTGGGCATTGACTATCCCTTCCTGGGCCACAGCTGACCCCAAACCTGCATGACCCAAGATTAAAAAGTCCGGAAAAAGGAGTCTTCAACCCCATTTTTGTTTCACGGGCATTTACCCCCCTGTCCTGGGCCCAGATGAGCCCCAAACCTGCATAACCCCCCCAATTTAAAAAGTCCGAAAAAAAGGGGTCTTTTAACCCCTTTTTTTTGAACGGGCATTGACATACCTGTCCGGACCGCAGTAGCCCTTAAACCTTCTGACCCCAGATTAAAAAGTCCGGGGAAAAGGGGTCCTTTTAACCACCATTTTATTTTTACTGGACACAAACATTCTGCCTGTCCAAGAAGACCATTTAAAACCCGTCGACCCACAATTTAAAAAATGCCGGAAAAAAAGGGGTCTTTCACCCCCATTTTAGTTAACTGGACATTGACAAAATTTTCCTGGACCGCATTTATGACAATTAAACCGTCTAAACCCCCAGAAAAAAAAAGTGCCGAAAAAAGGATTTTTTCCCAACCACCTTTTTATTTGGGAACTAGGAAACATTGAAAACCCCCTTTTCCTGGACCGAAACTTTGCCCCTTTAAAACCCTGCCTGACCCAAAGTTTAAAAAAGGGTGCCGGAAAAAGGAGTCTTTAAACCCAACATTTTATTTTGAACTTACATTGACTATCCCTTTCCCCTACCGCAGTATGACCATTAAACCTGTTTTAAACCCCCAATTAAAAAGTCCCCGGAAAAAGGAGCCCTTTCAACCACCAAATTTGGGTTGAACTAAACCAATTGACAATAGCGGGCCCTTTTCCACAGCAGGCCCCGGGGCTGGAGTTACAGGGGGTGCGGGGGAAAAGCCCAGGCTGGCGACCGCATCTTTAAACCACGCAGGTTAAAATGCCCTGGGGACCCACAACAAAAACTGTCGGGGCTGAAAAAGTGCGGAAGGGGAAGTGGAAACCCGGGCCTTCCTCATACAAAAAATGAAGACCGGGGCAGCGCTACCCCCCCCGAATGAGTGGGGGACCAAATTAAGCTTCATTTTGGAAATACGGGGTTTTTAAGCCCCCCTTTTCCACCCAGGTCCCCTTTTTTTCTTGGAAATTCTTTTCTCTTTTTTACCCAACGGTTGGGGGAAATTACTTTTTAAACTTTTTCTCTGCCCCTGCCCATACTCCATTCCTCTGAAAAAACCAACATCGGGTTTAAAAGGTTTTCCCTTTTAACCCCCCCTTTAAAATTTCCCAAAAAGGAAATTTTTTTACCAGCTTTTTTGTACATCAATTGTTTAGTAGTTTAATTCAAGAAAACACATTTTTAAAATAGGAGGGAAGCCACCATTTTTTGGGTTTCTTTTTTTTTTTTAATTTTATTAAAGGGGTTTTGTCCAATACAGGGATTGATAGTTTATTTTAAAGATTTTGCAAAAAAAAAAGTCTTTTTTGGCAAAAATTGTCCATTAACATTGTCCAAACCTTTTCCTGTTTCGACAGCACCATCCCCCTTTGACCACTCTTGACATTTGTAAAGAACAAATGTCTTTTTTTTTATTTTTTAAAAAACAACTTTTTTTTATAATGGGGCCCTGTAGTTTTTGGCGGGAAATTTTAAAAAGGAAAGCAGGGCCCCCAAAAAAATTAAAAAAAAGACCCCAGCCACTGTTAAAATTGTAGGGAGAAGGGGCCACAAAAAAGGGCCACATTTTTTGTTCCAAAGGACCATAATTAAGCTGTATCTCACAGCAACATGACCCCCAAAAACCCTTGACAAGGCGAAAACTTTTTTAAAGATAAAGTAAAAATTGGAATAGGGTTGTTGTCAAAAACCTTGCTGTCTTTTACACCCTCCTCACAGCAAAACCAGCAAAATGAACTTTTTAAAAAAAGAAAAATAAAAATTGCAGTAAAAATGATCATTTTTAAAAAAAATTTTTCAAGAGGACCATTTCCCGGTTTTTAAAGAAGTGAAAATAAACCACAACTAATCGGTTTACCTCGCAAATTGGGGGGCCCCCAAAATCACAGAAAATCCATGCCTGATTCATCCCTTTAAGAAAAGTCCAAAACCCATCCACATTATCTGTGGAAAAACCATGCGTTTGTCTGAATGACTCCTCCACTGTGCTGAAGGTCCCTAAAATATAAAGCCCGGCTGCTGGGGAGGGCAACACCTCTATGGCGTGAAAGACCAGGGGGTGGGCCATTTTAAAAAATTTTTTGGAATCCCCGAAACCTATTGGGGGCCCCCCAAAACATACAAAAAAAAAATTGGTGTTTGACGCAGATAGTCTTCACCATGACTTAAACTGATCTTTTGTGTGTTGGAAAGTGTCCCTGCATTGCAAACGTTGGGGAAGGGGGGGGTAAACAAAGATTGCCAGAGGCACCCCCTTTGGCCTTTTTGCCACCTTCCTGCTGCGCCCCCTACCCTACTTGGCCTCCCACTTTCTGTCAAAGTCGCTGATTTGTTCCACCCGTGACAATTTTGGGGGAAAGTGAAGGGAAGAATCAAAAATTCCCCCAGTTTTATTTAAACAGCAAGGTCTCCCTTTCCTGCATTTTTAAATCTCTATTTGGGTGGGTGGAAGGGAAAATGGGTGAGTTTTTTTGTACCGGGGGTCCAGAGGGTGCCACCCAAAAACTGTTTTTTTCATTTTTGATGGCCCTTAAAGCGGAAACATGTTGGAGGAAAAAGGACATTTAAACACCCCAAAGTGAAAAAAAAAAGAGCCTTGAAATTTTCCCCAAACCACTGGGGCGAGGGGGACTAGCAAAACTGGGCTTCCTCATCTCCTCCTCCGCCTCAAATTCACGCCCAAACCCCCTTTCCAAAAGGGGAGGGGGAAAAGCGGGAACAACGGGGCCTTTGGAATTAAATTCCCCCCTCCCCTTTCCCCCCCCCCTGCCCCCGGCACAGGGTTCCCAAAACAGCCCTGACTTGGCCGAGAGACGCACCCTTTAGAGCTGATGCCCACATTGCCCCTAGCTCTGGACCACGCCTAATGAAGACCGATGAAATTTTTTAAACTGGGTTGGGGCCCTTTTGGGGTTTTTAAAGGAGAGAAAAAGGGCCCTTTTCCCATCTGTGTCCGTCCCCCTCCTCCCCTCGCTGGGGGGACCTGTTTTTTTCAGAGTGTCCCAACGAACTTTCCCGAACAAGATAAACCCCAATGCTCATGCTGGGCAAAGGGGATTTTCCCCACTGGGCCAATTTTTTTGGCTTCTTCCAAAAAGGCAAGGGGTGGGGCAGAGCTCTTTCAAACCCGCCTCCACCTCTGGCTTTAAAACCCCGAGTCCGCAAAACCCCGCTTTTTCAGGGCCCTGGGTCACTTTCGTATGCGTAATGGCATTGGGGCCCGCTTTCCAACAATCGCTGGAGCATGTGGAGGTGGGGAAATTCCCCGTGGGTTTCCACATCAACAATGAGAAAGGTTTTACGGGGGGGCCGAGCTACGCTGGGAACACAGCCCCGGCGGGGGCAAGCAGGGGGGCGAACCCGGGGGGAATGCGAACTTAACTTCGAGCCTTCCTCAGCAGGGAGTCCAGAACCCGGGTAGCTCTTTAGAAATTTCTGGAAGACAAGGTTCTTGACATGTGCCATTCAAGGATTCCCAGCCTACCGATCTTAAGGGCGGCCGCAGATTTCGCCCGTTATCGCACACCACCTTCCCTTGGCACAAGGTTCTTGGCACCACCAGCGCTCGGTCTCGTTGCTGAGAGCCGTCTACAGATCCGACCTGTGTGTGGACAGTCTCCAAGACAGATTAATTTCAACACAGCCTGGTTTCTCTGGGCACGTGATCCCACCAGAGGACCTTGGGAAAGAACCCTGCACCATCCCTGGGGTTTTTTGAAGAGCATGCCCGAGCCTGAGAGCCACCGATTACCCCCAGGGACATCCACCCAGCTCACCCAGTGAGTGTCACAGAGATATAGCGGCCTTGGCCGTGCTTACTAGTCCATGTGTGGGTGGTCAGATGGACTTTTTCCGGCCACAGATTCAGACCACGCGCTTGAAATTTTATATGACACGAGGCTGGCCAGGGCAGGGACGGCTTTTCTGGCAAAGAAATGCCTGCTCGTCATCTGGTATTGGGGGCAGGCAAGGGCCATGAACGTGGGGGAAACCCCATCTGTGCCCCACCAGACGGAAAGGCAACATTTCCAAGGCCAAAAGCCTGGCAATGCCGACATTCGGGCTTTTGCTTTGGGATGGTTTGGGTTAAAGTGTTTCTTCTGCTCCCAAACCTGGAAGACAGAAGGCTGGCTGCTAGACTGGCCGCTGTATGGCGTGCAGTTCGTCAAACTGGCGGAAGGAAAAGGGGTAGGATGGGTCTCTGATGGTGCTGGTGGTACTCGGGCGACGGTGGAGACTGGAGCGGAGGCTGATCCCTGATCATGACTCTAAGAGACATGGGCAGTTGAGGAACGTTTTGGTGGTGGTGGAGGAGGCGGAGACAGAGGGTTTTTACAGTGGATGGAGGCCCGCGTCGGTCCTGGCCTTTTTTGGCCAAGTGTTGCCTCCATTTCAACTCATGCATTCGCTGCATGTGACTAGACATATTGGTGGTGGTTAACCACCTAAGGTTCTTGCCTCTACTTATGCGTTTACGGCAAAGGCGGCATATGACATCACGGGGTGAATCAGAGGCTTGCTCAAAAAAGCCCAGGCTTGAGAGGTCCTGGACCTTTTTGACGGCGATAAGCGAGGAGCGGGGTTTGCGCTGACCGTGGCTGGCGGAATCATATCAGCGGACTCTGCGACCGCCCTCTCCCATTTGAGGCGGAACCCGTACTGACACTACCCCATCGTCTCCTCCTCGTCCAGTGATGAAGCGCTCGCAAACAAATTCTGCTGAAAAGACCACGTTGGATCCGCAATGTCCCCCATCATCACATCAACACAAGTGACTTCGTCGTCCTGACATTCTGCATCCAGGAGCTGGGGGCATACAAGCAAAGGGACTGAAAGGCGTTGCCGACCCCCCGGGATTTTTGCCGAGTGACCGGTTTCCCTTTCCCTCTCCTCTGATGGCATCAGTAACTGGGCGTCAGAGCAGAGAAAATCATCCTCTTTGGCCCTTGATCTTTTAACATCCCCTTCTGCCCCCAACCCGCATTTTGTCATCAAAAAAGGTCTTCAGAAAAGGGATTATCCACAGTGGTGGGTAAAACGATTGACATTTGGGCTGTTTCATGTTGGACGGATGCGGGTGATGCTGATGATGCCCACTTGTGGCCGTGAATGGGGGACGAGGAGGTAAGACTGCTGGATGCAGATTGCATTAACCACTGAAGGACAGATTGGCGACGCTGTTCGTTACTGAGATTCACAGGGCCCTGACCCAGAGATGACAGGCCTGAAGGTCCTGCAACTGCACCTTCTCTCGTACCTCTACCTCCATGTCCTACCCCCCTCTTTGCTCGCTTACCACCTGAATTTCGCTCCATGTTCAGAAATATAAAAATTTGAGAAGGGATGGAAGAGTTTTGGAAAGTCTCTTATTAAAAGACGGCAAATCACAGCAAATTCTCAAATCCTCAAATCAAAACAAAATGCTGGATTCAAATATAAAATGCAAAGTAGAAACTATCAAAAAGCTGGCCTGCGCCAAAGTGAAAAAAAACGTATCTGAAATGTATTCGGATAATAAAAGAATTTTTTGGCACCTATCAATTCACCTGTTTAACTACACAATTGCTGGATTCAAATTTAACTGCTGGTGGCTCTATCAACAAATATTGACTGGGGAAAAGTGCAAAAAGCACGTACGTAATGTATTCGGATAATAAAAGGTAATTTTTGGGACCTATCAATTCACCTGTGGTGACTACAAAAATTTCTGTATTTAATTTTTAAATGCAAAGTAGATCTATCAACAAAGCTGGCATGCGCCAAAGTGAAAATAAACGTATCTGAAATGTATTCGGGTAATCAAAAAGGGATTTTTGGCACCTATCAATTCACCTGTGGTGACTAAAAAAATTGCAGTATTCACATTTAAGGCAAGGTGCCTCAATGACAAAGCTGTAGTGCACCAAGTAAAAAAAATACGTATTGTAAAGTATTCGGATAATAAAAGGTATTTTTGGCACCCATCAATTCACCTGTGTGTGTGGTAACTACACAATTCTGGATCAAATTTAACTGAAGGTGGCTCTATCAACAGATCTGGACTGGGCAAAAGTGCAAAAAACACGTATTTTGTAATGTATTCGGATAATAAAATGGTATTTTTTGGCACCTATCAATTCACCGTGGTGACTAAAAAAATTTCAGTATTCTCATTTAAGTGCAAGGGGCCTAATGAACAAAGCTGTAGTGCGCCAAAGTCAAAAAACACGTATCTGAAATTTATTCGGATATTACAAGGTATTTTTGGCACCTATCAACCTGTTCTGATTTGCTGGATTCTAATTTAAGTACAATGTGGATATATCAACAAAGGTGGAATGGGCAAAATTGAAAATGAACACCTATCTGAAATTATACTGATAATAAAATTGAGTTTTGCACCTAACAAAGAGACCTGCAAATTACTAGAAAAGATGTGTATCCTATAAGTTTAGGCTGCCCAATATCCAGGAAATATTTCAATAGAAACTGTTAATAAAAAAGCTATTGCAATGTCTACACTAAGTCTTGTGAAACTTTTTCCAGTATTCCCTTTTTAGAGCTTGTCTATTCGTATAATACAAGATATTTTTTTGCACCTTTCAATTCAAACCCGTGGTGACTATAAAATTGCTGATTCAAATTTAAGTGCAAGGTGAATATATCAACAAAATGTAATGGGGAAAATTGAAAATGAACACCTATCTAAATGTATACTGATAATAAAAGTGGAGTTTGCATCTAACAAAGAGACCTGCAGTTACTAGAAAGATGTGTATCCTATAAGTTTTAGGCTGCCCAAATAAACCAGGAAATATTTCAATAAGAACTGTTTAAAAATAAAGCTATTGCAGTGTAATGTCTACACTAAGTCTTGGTGAACTTTATACCCGTATTTTTTATAGAGCTTGTCTGTGTTCGCCTGCGGGTCCGCCCTCCGCTCCCCCCCGTGACTTTACAGCAGTAGATCTCCTTTAAAAATTCTCTACCTAACTATATAAAATCTTCCAACTCTAATCTAACTAAATTGTAAGGACACAGCTAATAGTAGAGGTTCTCTGTGAAGAAATATAATAAATTTTGCTGAGCGTTTGGACACAAGCAGAGCGCACGTCCTTCTGCTCTGAGACGCTGAGAGACACTGAGGCTGAACAGGAAACGCTGTTTTTTTGTAAAACGAGGTCATGTGATTTTTCCAGCCAATCGCAACCATACACATCCCAGTCATGACGTCGCACACACATCTCACCCTGCTCTTCTTAAATCTGATTTGCTTGGCCGCCAAATTACCGGACGCGCCGAAAAAGGCGCGATCTTAATAGATGAAAGCACAGATTTTAACCTAAATTATCGCATGATCAAAAAATCTGATCACCATAAAAAAATGTGCCGATTTTTAACTTTTTCGATAATATCGGTCAACACTAGCAGTGACAGATGTGGGAACAGAAGTTACAAACGCTTTTTAACTGATCAGATAGCTATAACAATATGAGTGAGGAGAACAGGAACATGGCAATGAAGGGGTTAATTTGTTGTGTGTTTTTCACTGTATGAGCTAGTGATGATCACTGGCAGAAAATTGCTGGTACTTGAAAGTGGCAAACTGTCTGATCAGACAGCTGCCACAAATAGGTCACAGGGGCAGTGAAGTGATTAGGTAGTGTAGGGGTTAATAAAGTGTTTCAGGCTGTGACAGCCCAGATCGCAGCACAGGGCACTAGGACCCAGCACAGAAATACGATCTCCTCACTCTCTCTCACAGAACAGAGCCTGGGATGTGGATCAGCTGTAATTTTTGAGTCAGCAGACTGACTGACCAATTCCAGTGATCCTCCGCACTGCAATGATTGATCACCTGCTGTGTAGCTGTGCTATTTAGCTGTCAGAAACAGCAATTAGCATATAGCTTTCACCTTATCTCTGCACAGGGAGACAGAAAGCTTTCATGAGGTTCCTGCACGTTATGGTGCATTAACAGGCAGTGAACCGTGACGTACAGGAACGTCAGGGTGCCTTAAAGGGTTAAGCATAACCCAAGTACAGAGGCATATTTTTCAAATGCTACCCTAGTTGTCTAATATTCTCCATTATGTAAGCTATCAAAGGATTATAGGGCTATACCATATAGTGCAACAAAAAAACTGTAAAGAAAAACATTTTTCCCATACAAAAGGCTCTATTTTGATAAAAACTGAGTTTGTTCTTAAGCCTTCACTGTAAGTGCTGTAAAATGGCAGAATTACTGTTTTTTGCACATTCCTTGTTCATTAAAAAGGATAATATTTAATCATATATACTACTGAACTACAGATCCACAAAAACAAATACAAGCTCTCAAGTGAGTGACCAATAGTAAAACAAAATACAGATTGCTCAAAAATAAAATATTTTTTTTTTTTTTAAGTTTTGTTATTGCACACATGTATTAAAACATAATAAGCATACATCTGGAATCCAAAATGTTTTTTTTTTTTTAACTTCCCCCTCCAAAATTAAAATAAATAAAATTACAAAATCCAGCAAATCTATCAAAGTATCAAGCCCTTATTTGGCTTTGTCAACAGAAATATTAGAAATCTGTGACTGTCAGAATGCGGTGATGAAAGAACAAAAAAACAAAAAGCCTCCATAGGGGGTTACCAAAATGATAAGTCTTGTGCCAATCTCTAAGGACAGAACATTTGTCTTTTTTATGAGTTAAAGTGGCTTAATAAATGTTCTTTACCATCTTAGCTCAGCAATGTAAAATCATAAGAGCAGCTGCATATTTGAACAAAGATTCAGAAATCAGATAAACCAAACCGGTTTACTCGTCTTAAACTTGTAAATTTATAATGATTTTTTTTCTGCAATTACATAGTTAATAGTTATAGTATGGGATCTATATAGATATATCAATCATAACAGTTTGTCTAAGTATAATTGAAAGCATGCAATTTCATCTTATTTCTTTTATTATTTTATTCTTGCTATTTTTTAGCCACAGAGAATATTTGACAGCTAAGTCATGATGATGTGCTAGTTTATTTCTTAATTGGCTGATAAAGTCTGGCCTTGTAAGCTAACCAATGTCCTGTGTCTTGTAATGTTGATCAATTTTTGTGATGGATGAGTCAACTTCAAAGGCTTGATAAAATTCTGCGGGCATACACATAGGATTAAGTAAAAGATCACTCCTGTTCAGTGAGGTCAGGTTGTGCTTGGAATTTAAAACGATGTAATATTAATGTCCATATAATTGCAGTATTTGTCAATATTTTTGCCAGTAAACAGCAAGACATTTGTACACATTGTTTTAAATGCAAATAATTAGCTTAGGAAGAATATAAATATCACTGAGAGAACTAATATCAATTTCCACAGCAATTTTATATTTATATATATAAAAAAGAAATGTGAGTCAATTTCACCAGTTTTAAATGTATTAAGAATGGCAAAATTAATTTTAGCACTTTTGACCCAAAAAATAAATAAAATAAGGCTCTTATTATAACATGCATGGAGTATAATAACTAGAGATGGGCGAATTTCCCGAAATTCGTTTCGTTCACTTTGCCGAATTTCTCGGCAAAAAATAACTTTGTTCCGAATTACTTCGGGACGAATCACATTAAAAAACAGCTATTTCCAGGCTGCACAGAGTCTGCAGGGTGCTGTAGAACATTGTGCCATGCCTAAATATGCAGAGGGAGCTTGGTTTGGTCTTCATACAATGTTGTGTTTTAGTATGACATGCAGATGACTGCCGCCGCTCTTAGAATCGCTTCACTATGAAATTCCCTGGGCACTTAAGAGGGCAAAACTGACCAAAAAACTGAAGAGGGAATGTTGCCTGATAAAGTCATGCCAGAGAAAGCTGCTCCTCCTCTCTTGTCACATGGGAAGAAAATCCACTCATTTTACCAGACAATGCTTCTGCTCCAATGTCCTCCTCCTCCTCCATTTCAATCCCCACCGGACTCATGTGGCCATGAGATGTAGTCGCCACGTCTCCAGTCCCCTGCCCAGACAGATTTTTCAGCATCTGTTCCAGGACATGAAGCAGTGGGATGACGTTATTCATCCCGTAGTCCTGGCGACTGACAAATAACGTGGCCTCCTCGAATGGCCTCAACACATGGCAGGTGTCACGCATGAGCTGCCACTGGCTGACATCAAAGTTACAAAGGGGAGTACTCCTGTCCGCCTGGATCATCAAAAAAATCGTTAATGGCCTTTCTCTGTTCATACAGTCGGTCCAACATTTGCAGGCTGGAATTCCAACAGGTGGAAACATCGCGTATCAGAGTGTGTTGGGGGAGGCCGTTCTGCCGCTGCAACTCGAGGAGGGTGTTCCTGGCTTTGAAGGAATGGATGAAGTGCATGCACAGTTTCCTGGCCATTTTCAGAATCTTCTGAAGATCGGTGGAAGACTTCAGGAACCTTTTCACAACCCAAAATTAACACAGCGCCATGCAGGGCGCATGGACCACCCCTCCTGGGTGCAGCCGGGACACCATATTCCCTCCCATTGCCCCATCCCGGGTTCGATTTCATTGGGCTTGGAGAAAAGCCACACATGTTTTCTTGCGCTTCGGGGAGCAGTTCCTCCCCTGTGGACTTCGTTCGCCGAGGCAAGCCGGTGTAGAACTCCCCGCGTCCCCTTACCAGGGTTATACAGTACTTTGGGGGCGAATGGTGGTGGAGGAGGGAGGCGGACTTTTGGCGCAGGAGCCGCATTTGAAACGTGGGGGAGAAAGCGGCATCCCCCTTTCCAAATTTTGGGGCCTTTGCCGGAACACTTTCCCCCAGGGGGGCCGAAAAGGGAAAATGTATGGCCCTGACCGTAGTTACAGCCCCAAACTCCGCGCTCCCGTCACCTTGGAAAAAATGATAAGCTCAAGGCTGGCCCACCTTTTTACATATTTATGAAGTGCTAGATTTTGCCTTTTTGGAAAAAAAATTATGGTTTGGGAACCTCCATCTCGGCTCGCACAAGCCATTGTCTCTAAATGGTGCAGAGTCCACCTTTGGAAAAGGGGGGGACTGAGCCCCAACAATTTGGGAAAAAGGGTTACGGTCAGCTTCTCACCTTAGGATTTGGGCATACTGTTTCTCTTTGCATGCCTCGTGAACGACCGGCGCCATGAGAACGAGGAGCAGGGAGAATCTGGACCCGGGAGATGAGGGAAAAGAGAAAAAACTCCCTTCTGCAGAGGTGGTGGACCTTGACGGGCGCAATGGCATGCGTGCCACTGGGCGCTGCTGCTGCTGCGGCGGAGGATGGGGCCCCACACTGGCCACGTTTTTCCCAGGCCCCCGGGTGTGAGTGCATGTGTTGACGCGGCCGTGGTGCCAACTTTTGCTCCCTGGCCACCTTACTTTCTGCTTACAGATTCACATAACCCATATTCGGCTTCCGGTGTCTAACAAAGAACTCACACCCGCCGATATCGGGGTTTTACCGCCAACGCTCCGCACGAGTGACTACTGCCCCGCTGCCTTTGCTGAGCCCCCCGTGCCGCTATTTTTGGACCTGCGAAGCGGTTTTTTACCCCTGGCCCCTTGGCTCCCGACCCCACACTGCTGCTATCCCTGACCCCAAGGGGGACACGACCCACTTGCTGGTTGCGCCGCTGCCTGACCCAAGCTGACGCCCCCCCTTTTCCTGACGATGGTGAAAACCCTTGCTTTACCCGCTCCCAAGTGTGGTCCCCACACATCACTATTTGTGTTTCATCGTCCTGCTTTTCCCCATCACCCGGGCTTGGTATGCAGAGGCTGACTCATGTCACAACCATGACCTCCCATGCCACTCTCAAAAGCTTCTATCTTTTGTCCGCCTACTCTGCAGGAGCAGGGGATATTGGCCCATTTTCTTCATCTGCCGAGTCGCTGCTGACTGCCCTCTCAAATTGTTCAGTTCCACGCTAGCTATTTAGTGGCGCTGAGCCCAGACCACATAGTTCGATCTCTGCTGCTGAAGAACCCCCGGCCTGGGACAGATGCCGGGGGTGAGGACAAAGCGTGGAAGGGTCCGCTGACCCGCTCCCGGGCCATGCCAACTAAGGGTTGTGTCTGACGTTTCCCACCGACTCTGGCTGGGGTTGTTCAGCCCATGTCTCTGGGAGGTAAGTGGAATGACCTAGTTCGAACCAAATCAAGAACCCTTGGGTAGCATGAACAAACACACAGCGCTAGGATGACAGCAGGCAGTTCTGGCCTCATCGAGTGACCCCTGCTGCGACGTCCCTCTTGCTGTGCATGCGACCGCTGGGCACTGTTCCTGGTTAATGTTTGTGCTCTACTGCTCACTCGCATGTGTGCAGGCTTGGCCACTCTCTGTCTGACAGTCTGTTTGTCTTAAAATGTACAGACACTGTTTGATGAAGATACTGTATATGATGTAAATATACACCCTGTTATTTGACTCCAAATGAACCAGTCGTGTTTAGTACTAACAAGCTTGGGTAACCCTTGTATATAAATTGCGCTCCACAATTATGGCCAGTGAAAAATTGATCTTGTAAGTGCCGTTTTAAAAAACTCTGTGTATATTACTGAATGTAATAGGCTTAATTAACCTTCGGATATGAATTATGCTACAGCAATTTCTTCTGTGGCGCGTGAAAAGCAAAGTTTCTTTTTACTGAGTGCAACTGCAGAAAATACTTAGTTACCATGGGATGTAAATTTGCGCAAAGAATTTGAATGCCACCACAAACTACATGCTTCAGTGTAGCGTGTCATACTCGGTGTTGTTTTTTATGCTACACAACATGAGATAAATTGCTTTGTGAATTAGGCTAACTCTAGGAAAAATTGTATAGTATTTTGGCGCGTGATTGACTCGGTTTCTTGGCTAGTTCACCCACAGCTGAAATAAACATACGCTTAATTTACCCCTGGATGTAAATTGCGCCCAAAGAATTGAGCCACACAAACTACTAGCTTTGTAGGGTGTTACAATGCCGGTGCTTTTTTACGCACCACAAAATCAAGAGATAAAAATTGTAAATTAACCTTTGCTTGTGAATTAGTGCTATCATGGAAAAAAAGACTTTATTATATTTTGGCGGTGAAAATGACGGTTTCTTGGAACTCTTTTTTTATTAGATAAGTATACATCTTAAGCCAATACAATAACAATTGTCAAACCATGATTCAAAAAGATAAATCCAAACAATGAACTACACTAAAAAGTAAGCCTATCTGGCTGAAATAAAGTACAAATAGTACCAGCTTATTTACGGCTCTCAAACTACACGAAATAAGGGCTTGGACACGCCCAGGCAAACTGAAAAATTCCCCATTACGGGCCATAAAGACATAAACACATACATAAAATTTCACCCAGTTTGCTTTGGGATAAAGAAAAATCTGCCTAAGCTGGTCCAGAACTAAAAACATATTATACCTATTTACACCTTTATTTTTCTACAATCCTATTACTCCTCTGCATCTCAAACTAACACTCAACCTTTCGTTTGCATCCCCCGCCACACCACACCATTGTTTCTACCGTGATCCATACCACACACATAGTGCAAACTTTTTTTTTTTTTTTTTATTATTGCACATATATCAACTTCATTGATTAAACTCACACTATAATAAACACAAAACTGTGCCAACTGGCTCAGTAATCATAAATATCCAAACTTTTAACTCTCATACTCCACTCAGTATTCATGCCACTCCATCATACTCATAACCCACCACCTCCAACACATACTCACCCGTGCACACATCCACACTGTGATTATTTTTTTGTTTTTTTACTTATCTACTGTGACATAATGAGACTACCTTCATGTCCAAAATAGTCCTAAATGTCCTTAACACTAGCGAACAATAAATGAAAATCAAAAGAAACAAATGAAATCAGGCTTCCCGCTTAGGGGGGCTCCCTCCTCATGACCCTTTCGGCAGTTCCACCCCTCCGTCTCTCAATCAGAATTGGTTTCCCCCTCAATCCCCCTCCAACCTCTCTGGGACGCCCAAAAGAGCCCCTTTTACTAAACGCAAATTAAATTGCAAATTCAAACGTAAAATGCAGGCATCCGGCCTTCAGGGGGTCCACGCATGGTAACCCTCTGCGAAGTCAACCCTTCGTCCTTCATGGTGCAACCAAATCCCCCCACCAACCTGACTAGCGCCAAATGATCCCTTCTACCTAATATCATTTACCTATATTACAGGATATATACAAGCACCTCTATATACAATCATACACAAACACCACTTATATACAACAATATATACCAAATATATACCGAAAATTGCTATCTCAACCTGTATATGCATATACACAGTATATTACATATACACATATACACATATGTATATCAACACACACTTAAATAAACTATGTACAAACTAATATCTGGTAAAAATTTCCAAAACTTGCCTACAAAAAAAATCCTGGGAGCCTCGTCAGAATCACACCACCCCTTGTTCACCCCGGCAGCCTGGACCAGCCACCCAGGCGTCTCCACCCCAGACGCCACCCCCTTTCACCCCATAAGGAAGCAGTCACTCGGGAAACGCCAGACCACCCAGTCCCTCAACAGCCCGCAGCAGCAGCCAGGCCGCTAACCAGACGATTATTTATACGCGGACGACACCCCAGAGCCCGCTAGATACCTACCCCCACGGGGCAAGAGGCTCGCGCCGGAAAGATGATATCCTCGACACCGTAGCCCAACACCACCAACAGGGCAGCTGCAATTCGAACGCGCTCAGAACGGCCCCCACTCTATCCAACTAAAATCATCATAAACCTTACATACAGGCTTCTTAATGGGACTGCATGGTTTGTGTGCGCCGTGTTATCCCCTTACTTCTAGAGTGCCTAAAAGCCAGAAAAATGCTACCTGTTGTCATGCCAAGCCCACCACCGGGATGGCGAGGTGGTACCAGATAGGGCATCTCTAAAGGAGAAGCCCACTCACAGGAAGGCCCATTCCCTCTTCAGCACCCCGTCTTTCCACCTCCAATGATCTGATTTTCACCAGTGTCACCGAGTGATTTCCTATGTACCTCTCCTCGGGAAGACTTTCTGTGGGTGGACTCTAGACACGTGCCATTTCCACGTGTATTACTTCTCAACCTGAGCTACGAAGTAATGTGAGTGGAAACGGTCCCGAACCCTCCAAGGTTCTTGAACGTCCCTCGTAGGCCCACTCCGGATGGAAAAGGTTGGCTAGTCTCGCAGCCGGTGAGAGGCCCCTACCAGTTCATACTACCGTACGTGAGAGGGAACATTGAAGTTAGGAAATGGTCCATGCTTTCCTGCACAGAACCGCACTCCTCCAGAGGACACCCCGCGCCTCACGGAAGTTTCTGTACTTCAAGTTGTCCTTGTACGTACAGTGTGTCTCTCGTGATCAGCCAAAACGACCAGGCCAAGTCCCATCAACTTGTTTAGGGGACCCTCTTGTTTAAAAGACTAGTGCACACGCCGAAGGTCGTACGTGTGGCAATCCCTGAGCGCCAGCCGGATATTCTGGAAATGGGTGCAACAGCCCCCGCTGTCGAGGACCTTCCTCGACTGAGTCATGATCTCCCACCATCCCCAGACCCACCGGCGAAGAGCCTTCAGAGCAGAGTGCGACATAAGCCGGGTAGATGTCGCCCGTGCTGGTGCGTTAGAGTCCTTCACTCGCCCTCCTGTCTCCATTCTCTGGAAGAAAGGCCTGAAACCATTACCGGCCAAGAGAGTACCCACCAAGGAGGCTCTGAAGCACGCAGAAGTCACTCTATGTTGATCTTAAAAAAAGTGTTCCCAGGAACACCTCGGGGTTGACCATTGAGATAAACCCCCGCTAACTTCTCTGGTGCGAGGTACGGTCACCTCCCCTCATTGATGAGGTTCAGCCTGTTCCTCTCCATAACATTTGGGAAAAACTGACTGAAGATCCTTGAAGACAAGACTCTGGCAAAAGACACACGCTGCTCCAAATAGATTGAAAAGCGTGAAGCAGGTAAAGTTTAATCAAGCTAACCCTTTCCTGAAGGGACAGGGCCATCCCTTCATCTGATTAAACCTTGAAAGTGGCGTCCTTCAAGCCCTGCTCATCAGTTTTTAGTAATGGTAATCACCGAGACTTGGGTCGAATTCGCAACGCCAAGATCTTATACTGATAACTGTTGGGGTCTTGGGAGGTGTTCCGGGAGATTCAAAGAACGGATCTCCTCCTCCCAACCAGAGGACTTTCCGCACTTATCCGGTTGATCTATTGGACCCCGTGACACTGCGAGCTGCCGCAATACACCTCTGACATAACCAACTCTGCCTCCTCTTTCGAGGCTTGACAAAGATGGTTCACATCTCAGCGTACCGCTACCGCCTTAAGTGTGGATTCCGGGTGCAGGCTGGTGGACCGCGCCGACTCCCGCCAACGGTCGCGCTAATCCCGCCCAAGGGGGATCGATCAGCGAACACGGTATAACAGCGGGCTCAGCGGGCACCCCTGCAGCACTACCAGACCCAACTGGCAAAAGGCCTGTCCACACCAACCGTTCACCAGCGCCGGAAAGACTCTGTTCATTGGCATTATTAAGGTCTTAAGCATGCCAATGAGATAACTCCCTCGGCAGGCCAGCTTTACCTTTCATGGGTCATCCAGAGGTACATCTATGGTTTAACGTCGTGATCAAACGCTTTTGCCTGATCCAGTGACAGCAAATACCCTCCAGTGGCTCAGCCTACGCTGCTCCACTGCCTCACGCCGAACCATAGATACGGACTTTAATGGTACTCCGGCCATGAACCGACGCAGTGCTGGACCCGAGTAGGAGTCGTGGATTGCGCGAACTGCACCTGGCCTGTTGAAATGGACTTTTTGCCAAAAACTCTTACGGTCCAGTATGTGAGAAGGAGCTATGGGCCTTCCTCATATCGTCTCAATAGGGAGGTATCTTTAACCTTTTGAACAGAAGGATCACTGAGTCCGCCCGCATAGAACGGCAGGAAGTAGTAACCAGAAGAGCGGCACTAGTTATAAACACTGGTCTCATGTTTCGTGGGAGCCAAGCATCTCCTTAAAGGCATGATAGAATTCAGTATGTTAAGCCATCTGGATTTACCTGGCGACTTCTTACCGGACGAAGTCCGGTCAATCGCTCCGCTTTCACTTCCTCTTCAAGGTGATACCTCTTTCTGCTCCAATACATCAAGAGAGGGGTCTACCCTGGCTTCCAGGGATATGGCTTCGGCCAGGAAACCGATGCAAATCTCTTCTCGGTCGAGTTCCTTCTCCCCTAAGAGCTACGAGTAGTTTGCTCTGACGACCTCCAGGATCCCTGATCCGCGCTACGATCAGTTGATCCTTGTTACCTATCAATCAGGCCCCAATACCAGACATTAGTAATACGTACCTTCGCCCTTACAGCTCTTGTAGGGGTAGGGGGAAGGAGCCCGGTACCTGCCGAGAATCCCTCTCAAGAACTAAAGAACAGTGTCTATCGTACTGGCACCTCCTCAGGAGAGCTTTCCACTCTGGAGATGTGCTGCTGCGTGTCCCCCCTATCCGTGACAGCTGCTCGAGTTTCCTTCTCAGGCCCTGATACAGGCCGGTATCTTGCTCAGTGCTCTGAGATCTCGAGAGCTGGCGAAGGAGAGAACTTCGCTGCTCTTTTCTTAAACATACTCCCACCACTCGTGTTCTCTTACCTGGTCTCACAGAGACTATAAGGTACCTGCTCTGAAGAGAAAATCCTCAACGGATTGTTCTTACATTGCTTCTCCATGATGAGACGAATTCAGCCTCCAGGTATCCCTGACCATCAGCTGGAGTCTATGAAAACATTCAAAGAAAAAAGATAATTAAACAGTGGTCAGTGAAACGTTCCACTTTCCGTCCACGGACACCGGTTCTGACGAAATAGGGTCTCCTCTTTCAATGTAAAAAACTCCTATCTATACGGGACCTTACCTATCTACCCTAAAAAGGTGTAACCGGGGTGACCCTGGGTGAGTCATTGATGTGGAGGTCCACCAGGCTGGAGCATCTGAGGGGGCTATGCTATTGAGAGCAGACACTATCCACTTAGCCCCAGGCGATCTCTGGAGCCTCCCCTATCTGGAAGGCCTATGTAGATGGGTGTTTAAAAATCACCTCCAAATGATCACCTGCACGGTAGTCAAAAAAGAAGGGGCTTACCGCTTCTTTGAACAGGCTTTTGCGCTTCCACTTGGTCCCTGTGGGAGCATAGATAGTAATGAGGCGCTTAGCTCTGCCTCATCCATTGGTACGGCTGTGATAACCAAGCACCTCCCTCCATCTTTAACTCCATAACCCGTCCTGCTTTTGAACCGGTGCTCTCCTTAAAAAGGTCCGCCTCACTCCCTGGAAATAAGAGCTCGGTGCTGAGGGACCCAGAAGACGAAGACCATGAAGCCGCCCAACTCCCTCGGGACCTTGTTAACGCTGCTGATGGTATTCAGCCTAGTTTCCTTGCAAAAGTAATAAAATGTCGGCTTACTTCATACGCTGGGCCGAGAAAATACAAACGCCGTGAATCGTGCGCGCATTTCGATGCTGAGTGCTGGGGCTACGTAATGGAGTGCCAGTCTTTCAACGGAGAGGGCGTCGTCTCCTCATCTTGGTGATGGACGTTAGAGAGCCCCTGCCTGCTAACTCATACCTACAAAATAGCAAAAAACCCCCACAGAAAAATAGGAAATAATTATAGAAGCATCGTGAATAATGCTAAGGAAAAACCCACCTATAAACCACTAAATGGTGAAAAACAGAATAAGACCTCCATTTTAGCGGGATTTTATCTTTGCCTTCCCTCCCTTCTTGGAACCATTTTTAGGTTTATCCCCTCTCTGTTTCGTATCCTCCTGCCTTTTACTTTCGGTGGGACCTGAAGCGGTAAGGGACGGAGGTAAGGGCTCTTGTGATTCTTTTGAGGATCCAGGATTAGACTTCCTCGCCCTCTTCTTGACCCCGTTCGAGCCGCCTCTGTCCTGGTTTGTTCTTCTTAAGCAAGACAGGATGCAGTCCATCGCTTCTACCTGTTTATCAACGGCGGGACCAGGTGCCAGCCCCCTTCCCTGAGGATGGGAACAAACCTTGTCCCCTAGTTGGGAGCGGGCCCGGGCTCCCCCGGGATGCCCCACCTCGACGCCCCATTTGCTGCACTCTCGAACTCGCTCTGAGGATGGGGAAGGGGATGTCATCCTCAAGTGCGCAGCGAACTTGTTTGAAAGGACCTTCCAGAGGGGAGGATTGGGATGCCCTCCTCTAGGTACCCGTGCCGGGGACTCAGAGAAGGGGGTTAAGGCAGACTCCCCTCTCCCCTTTCGCCTCCTGCTGCCCATTGCTCTTCATTTTTCTTCTTTTATTTGCCCCTCCCTCCACTGGTCCTCAATCGGATCATTTTGTCACTGGGAGGTCTTTAGGGGAGAAGGCACCCTCGCCTTCTAGCGCCCCTCCTCCTCACTCAGCTCGCTTCAGCTGGGGTCCTAGCATAGGATGGGTGGCCACGGACCTGAGGAGGGGGCTCAGGGTTTTCCCCCAGCTCCCCTCTACTTCTGCCTACGCCTCTCTCCAGGCGGCGCTGCTCGGAGGGCCAACATTTTCTTCACTGACCCCCGGCCCCCTTTCCTCCGCTAGTTACACTCCCTCATCTCCCGCTGACACACCTCCTCAGCCGGCTAGGCTTGGGCTCAACTGCCGTTGGCAACAGGACTGCGGATCACCGGCTGAAACGGGTGCCCCAGGTCCCCACACAATGTGGCAGCGAATCATGGCACAAGGTGGTCGCTAGTGCCCCTCCTCGCCGCACAAGGCACATTTCTGCGCCTGCGCTCTGCGCTTAAAGTGGCCCGGCCTTCCACACTTGTGGCACTGCAGCTTCGGCTGCCCCCTGCTGTAGAAGACCTGGATCCGGTCTCTCCGAGGAACGCCGCGGCGATGGTATGTTGGTGGGGGCGAGCCGTGTGCAACCGTGCCTCTTGAGGCTTCCAGCTTAACTGAAATACGATCCAAGCACCTGACCAGATACCAAAACTCATCAAGGATTTTTTTCGGGGACTCCCATGACCTCGCCAAAGCGCCTATGCAGGTCATGATGTTCGTAAACAAGAGAGTGGGGACTCGTTATGGTGGATACTCGGTCCACCCTCTTCTTCCCACTTGGCGAGATATTGGGTCGCCAGGAGAAGTGGGACCCATTCAGGACGGAGTATTTGGCGCATGCTCATAGTTCTCGACCAGAAGAGTTCAAGCCCCTGTCCGATCAGAACAATAGCTGACAGTCAAACACAGTTGAAAGCCGTAGGGGTGGTATAGCAGCGCAAAAGTGTTTTTGTCGGCACTGAACTGCATGCTTGGAGCAGTCCACAACCCGAGGGATGCTTGGCGGGCTATGCGTCATTGCCCTCCCAGACATAGCCCGGACCACTTACTTAACGGCTCACCTGTTCTGGCCCCCTGTGGGAAGCACGCCCAGACGACTGTCCCCATGTTTAGGGTTCTCTCGGAAGGCCCCCCAATCGAATCTTTCGATCAGAAAGATGAGGTCCCGTCCTTCTCCCTCTATTTGGGCCGTCCTCTCGCTCCTTCTTCAGGGCCAGATCCAAGAGAGCCGTGTTTGTTTGCAAATGTGCGAGTCCCCGGCTCCCGCCGGGTAGAGAGGGCGAAGGCCACGCCCCCTTAAGCCACGCTAGCGTAGCTATCGACCTACTGCTGAGGGAGGACTAGCTCCTCCTGAGGGGGCCGGGGTCACCGATGGACTCCTTCCGTCTGCAGTCTCAGGGCTGCTCCTATGTTGGACTGTTTATTCTCAGATGTGTTGTTATCCTTGTACATACTGCATTCGCCATTACCGATTACTTAGTTACCGTTCTCTCTTGTTTTTTCCCACTAACTCTACCCACGGAACCAGCTGTACCATGGCGACCACTTCAGCCCTCACCTCCATTGGGAGGCTATAACTCCGCCCCCTCCGCCATCCATGTGGCAAAACCCTTGGATACCCCTGTCTCCTCCATACTTTCTCTCTTTGGCCTGGGTGAGACCACCAATAGTTATTAGAGTCCTTTGTCTTGGTCTTGAATCATTTGGTGGATCCCTCCCTCCGATGCCACCGTGCTCCTTCTGAACACCGGAGGGGTTCCCCTTCGCGATTTTAGGGACTCCCCCCCTGTCAGGTGTGTGCCCACTTTGGGATACCTTTGGGACTGCTCCGGCCACCTTCCTGTGGCTGCTCCCTAACTTAGCTGCCTTATAGCATAAGCATACTAGGCGGTTGATGGTACACACAGCCATTTCTCCTCCCCTTCTCCCCCGTGCAATCCCCAGAGCCCTTCTATTCCAGATGCCTGGGCGCCTGCGAGTGGAGAGGGGTCTGGGGCGGCCTTTGCAGCCACCCCAGCTTCCATGATCAGGCCCGAAGGCACGTAGTTAGTCCCCGGGGACCACTCAACCGATTATGATTTCTTCTTTTGTCGCTTCATTAATCCTTCTTGCTGTTGTTGTACTGTATTCCATCCGTTCTGTACGAAAATTCTCATCCCAAAAAACTAGGCCGGCCATCTCGCACAGGGGATTCCTAATAAGCTGGATTTCACGAGAGCGGCCATGTCAATAAGAATTGGCTGGCTCCTCCCTTCTTCCTCTTAGATTGGTGGGACAGGGGGTGCATTTAGAGTTGGGCAGCCAACTGTGCCCAATGATGAGCAAGTCTGATGGCTTTTCCACAACTGTTCTGTACGTCCTGAACCTAGTCGTGGTCACTGGAGATGGTGAACCAGCAGCTTAGTATTTCCCCTAATTCTCTTCTGGTCAGATACCCATTCCCCTGAATGAATAACGGGCGTGCCTCACTCCGGGCATCTGCCCCGCCCCCCTTCCTCTCTGCTTGCTCTCACTTTGCTGGGTCACTGTCCCGCCCCCGGAGGCGCGCACTCTCTTTTGGTATCAGTACCTGGACTGTTTTACTCTTGCAAGGGTCGTTCACGTTCTCTGCTGGCTCCGCACCTTCCCGAGGAAGGCGCCGCCAGCGCTGCACAGTCGCTGGGCACTCTCCGTCTGCATGCCCTTCTCCCAATATTGGCGTGTCTTCGGCCGTCGTCTCACGGGGGCGGGGCTTTCCCGACGTATTTCCGGTTTCCTGCGCCGTTCACTTCAGGTTTGGCACTGTCATCGCCTCTGTCGGCTGAAAGCGTACACAGTATGGCAGGATCTCACCCGAGCGCTAGCGGACCGCCCACCTCAGGTAACGCTCTCGCTCACTGCTGACTAGCCGCTCATGCGTGGCTCTTACGCTCCTCGTCCTCGCCTTGCGTCCCGGGCGCCCTATGTGTGGTTAGCGAGCAGCTCCCGCTGCTGGCCCGCCCTGCCAATCCTCTCGGTTAACCGGCTGGTCGTTGCTTGAGCTTCTCTTGGAAGGTCCTGCCCACTTGTCAATATGCTCCGGTCGATCTTCCTCCAGCTCTGCCCAGGTCCTGCTTTCAGAGTTGTCTGATTAAAACGGCGTATGCGGCCCCTCTTTCGTGCGTGCTCCGAGGTTGGTTACCGGCCTGTGGTAACGGTCCTCCTGCAGGTCTCTATTAATCCAGACATCGAATACGTTCGCCCCAGACCTTCAAATATACCTGCGGGGTAAAACCGCGATCGTTATTAGCGGGCCGCTCAGCGCTTCAGCACCTTACCTTGCCTGAGGTGTCACCAGTCCTCAAACCTACGCGCCAGCGTAATTCTCCTTAGTTCTCATCGCGGCTGTCTCTCACCGCCGCCTCTGCAGGCCGCACGCATGTCCCCGACATTCGCTGCTTGGGGTTCATGCTGTCGGTGGCAACAGGGCAAGCGTAGGGACCCCGGCGCAGGCCTCATGACTGGTAACGTATTAGCCCGCCCTCCCGCCGACACGGAGCAGGACGCTGGGTTCAGGCGAGGCTACCCTTTCTTCCTGCTCCATATTGCCTCCTGCTCCTGCGTTCCTCTGGGCGGGCTGCCACTTCCCCAGGATAAGGCAGGTGGTCCCCGAGTGGTCACTCGCACTCCCAGATGGCACAGGGGTCGCTCTATGGAACACAGAAACCAGTCCAGAAAAAAAAAAAAAAAAAAAACTTGCACAGATTGCACAAAACACTGTCCAAAATAAAGCACCTAATTAAAAGGCTCCTCGCCATCACCACACTGTTTATCCACAGTTTGAGTAAGAAGAAACTAGCGTATGAGCTCAGAGAGCAAGCCTCTGGCCTGGGATAACCCTGGCCACCCCCAAGGGGGCTGCCACCCCCTTGGGAAGCCGTATGAAAAGGGGTTACTCACTAGATGACACAGTCCAGCCCAAATGGCCTATAGTCCCAGGCAGGAAATAGCTTCTAACAGGCTAGAGTGTTACCTCCACCATGGCTCCACACACACGTAGCCAGTCGCATCCAAGCGATCCTCCAACAACTTCATGGGCGGCTGCTAGCCCTAGACTTGCCCCTGTACGGTTTTTGGAGTCACTCACCTAGCTGAGAAAAACAACGATTAATTAACCCGCTGGATGTAATTGCCGCTCAAAGAATTGAGCCACCACAAATACTAGCTTTGCTAGCTGGGTTACAATGCGGGGTTTTTTAGCTACACAACAGGAGATAAACATTGTAATTAACCTTTGGCTTGTGAATTAGGCTACAGGCAGCTACCTTCACAAGGAAAAATGTATATTTATTTTGGCGGTTGAACATGACAGGTTTCTTGGAGTCACCACAGCCTGAATAAACAATGCTCTACATTAAACCCCTGGATTGTAAATCTGCGCCAAAGAATTGGAGTAGCCTAACAAATGAATCTAGTGGTTTTTGTATTGTAAAAACGCTTGTGTCTTTTAAATGAATACAACAGGAACTGGCTTAGATCCCCCTTGGATATTCAATGTGCTGTGAGCAGATAGCATTCAAATGTATATGCAGCTGCTCTGGACGCACACTGGACTTCAGATCTAATACCCCACAAAATCAGAAATAGAACGTTAAGAGAAGCAGTCTCTGAGACAAGCTGAGACACCCCACAAAAATCGCTGTATAAAAATCAGTTCTTCAGTAAGAGATGTTACAAGCAGCCGCGGCAGCACCTTCCCTGATCAGTACAGTGAGAGCGGTATGAGCTCCCAGCGTCGCGCCCGGACTTATATAGTGCGGTGACGTCACAGAATCCGCCGGTCTCTGATTGGCTTCACCTCTGCACATGTCATGCAGGCTATGCCCTTCTTCCTCCCAGAGTGCTTTGCCCCATGTAACGCCATGTGCTCGCAGCCATTTTATCAATCAAAAGCACACTTCGTTCACCCGAAGTACCCAAACTTCGACTTCGTTCAGAACCGAAGTTTTCCTGAAATTCTAAACGAATTCCCCTTCGTTAGAATCAATTCGCCCATCTCTAGTTATAAGTATCACTGACTGACCTGGATATGGTTTTTTAAGTTAATTACAATTGGTTCAATTAACCCCTTAAGGACCCAGCCTGTTTTGGCCTTCCTGACCCAGCCCCATTTTTGAAATCTGACATGAGTCACTTTATGTGAGAATAACTTTTTGACACTTTTACCTATCCATGTGATTCTGAGATTGTTTTCTCATGACACATTGTGCTTTAAGTTAGTAAGAAAATTTTATCCATACAAGTTTTTTGTGAAAAATATCAAAATTTCATGAAAAATTTGAAAAATCTGTGATTTTGAAAGTTCCAAAATTTCTGCGTACAAGACAGATAATTATTCACCACAAACTAGTTTATAACTAGCATCTACCATATGTCCACTATAGGTTGGCATCATTTTTTAAATGTCCTTTTTTTTATGACATTAGAGGGCTTAGAAATTTAGTAGTAATTTCTTACATTTTGAAGAAAATTAGCAATATACATTTTTTTAGGGACGAGTCCAGTTCTGATGTGGATTTGAGGGGCCTGTATGTTAGATACCCCCATAAATGATACCTTCTAAGAAACTAGACCCCTTAAAGTATTTACAACAGTGTTTAGGAAGTTTGTTAACCCTTTAGGTATTTCACAGAAATTAAAGCAAAGTGGAGGTGAAATTTCAAAATTTCACTATTTTTGCAGATTTTCAATATGTATCCATTATTCACTGGAATACGGTAAATGTGACTAGGTAAATGCAATGTAATATCATTTCCCCCCGGTCTGCCATTTTTAGAAATATCCCATATGTGGCCCTAGTGCATTATTTGGCTCACCTATAAGCCCCAGAATAGGAGGAGCACTACTGGACTCTGGGGGTCTCATTTTCAATGCGATTTTATTTTAGGCGCCATTTCAGGTTTGAGGACGCCCTAAGGTGCTCTAAAACTTAATAAACACCCCTAAAAAGACCCCATATTGGAAACTACACCCCTTAAGGTATATATACAGGTGTTTAGTGAGTATATCGACGCCACAGGTGATTCACACTTTTTTTTTTAGCATTAGGCTGTGAAAATTAGAAAACATTTTTTCCCAATAATCTGCAATTTTAGCTTAAAATGTTTCATGTTTACAAGGAATCCTGGAAAAAAGAACCCCAAAACTTTGTTAAGCAATTTCTTCCAAGTTCGGCAATAGCTTACATGTGGGTGTAAACTGCTGTTTGGGCGCATGGCAGGGTGTACAAGGGAGGGAGCGCTATTTGGCTTTTGGAACGCAGATTTTGGTGGGGCCATGTCGCATTTGCAAAGCCCCCAAAGTACCAGAACGGGTGAAACCTTCCAGAAGTCGCCCCATTTTAGATTCAACACCCCTCAGGGATCTCATCTAGGGGTGTATTGGGCATTTTGGGTGCACTGGTGTTCCATCGTTTTTTTTAGCATTGGGCCATGAAAATGGGGGGGGGAAACGCAGTTCCACCATTATTTTTTGGGGTTTAATTTTACAGCGTTCACCGTGCAGTGTAAATGATGTGATAACTTTACTATGGGGGTCGGTACAATTGCAATGGTATAAATTTTATATCGTTTTTTATGTTTTATTACTTTTACACAATAGAAATAGGTCTATAAAAAAATGCGGTTTTTTTTTGTCCTATTCGGACAGTCATAAATTTTTTATTTTGTTGTGTTGGGCCTTGTTTTTTGCGGGGTGAATTGATGCTTTTATTGGTACCATTATGGGGTGCATACAACACTTTGTTCACTTTTTATTAAGGTTTTTGTGAGACGTTTTGAACAAAAAACCGCAATCCTGGTAGTGTTGTTTATTTTTCTTTTTGATAGCGGTCACTCTGCATTAAATGTGACATGCTAGCTTTTCTCTGCTGGGCGATACAATTTCAGAAATACCCGGGTTGGATATTTTTTATTTTTTACTGCTTTTATACAATAAAAACAATTATATTCAAACAGGAACACACATTTTTGCATTGCCATAGTCTGAGAGCCATAACTTTTTTATTTTTCTGTGTATGGAGCTGTATACAGGTTTGTTTTTTGTGGGATCAGTTGATGATTTATTGGTATCATTTTTGGGGGGACAAGACTTTTTGATCAGTTTTAAATCCGTTTTTTGGAACGCATGGTGAAGGAAATACTGCAATCCTAGTCGTGTTTTTTATTTTTACTTTTAACAGCGCTCACTGTGCAGTATCCGTAATAAGTTAGCTTTACTCTGTGGGTCGATACGATTATGGTGATACCCAATTTATATAGTTTTTTTTTATGTTGAAGCACTGTAAAAAAATAAAAGTGTTTTTAGTGTGTAAAAGAATATTTATGCATCGCTGTCTTCTGAGAGCCATAACTTTTTTATTTTTCCGTATACAGAGCTGTGTTAGGACTTTTTTTTTTGCGGGATGAACTGACATTTTAAATTGGTACAACGTTGGCGTTTATAGGGGTTTTTGATCACTTTTATTCCATTTTATATGCTGCGGGATGAACAAAAATCTTAATTCTGTGATTGTTTTTTTGGTTTTTTTTTACGCCGTTCACCGTACGGGTTTCATAGTTTCATAGTTTGTAAGGCTAAAAAAAGACAAGTCGTCCATCTAGTTCAGCCTGTTGTGCTAAGGTGTTGATCCAGAGGAAGGCAAAAACCCCCAATGAGGTAGAAGCCAATTGTCCTCATTTTAGGGAAAAGTTCCTTCCTGACTCCAATCTGGCAATCAGAAAAATCCCTGGATCAATGACCTCTCTCCTGAATCCTAGTCACTGTAACTTGTTATATTATTACGCTCCAGAAATGCATCCAAACCCTTTTTGAACTCGGTTATTGAATTCACCATGACAAGTCCCTCTGGCAGAGAATTCCATAGTTAATTAACATGACAGATTTATAGGGCAGGTCATTATGCATGCGGCGATACCAAATATGGGTACTTTATTTTTTGGGGCGATTGGCGTTTGTGAAGGGGAAAAGGGTGGTGTACATGTTTTTATTTTATTTTTCGTTTTATGTTTTACATGTTTTTCACTTTTTTTTTACTTTTTCTTTACTTTTTCACATTTTTTTTTTTACTTTCCCCATTCTCTCATTCAATAGGAATCAATGCACAGCTTGTTTCTGTGCACTGGTTCTTATGACAACTGTCAGTCACGATGCTCGGACATGCCCACAGTGCACTGCCAGGCATCGTGACGTCACAGACAACCCGGAAGGCATTCTATGCCTTCCGGGCTGTCTGTCAGAAGGCAGGAGCTGCACGTATCGAGCGATCCTCCTGCGTCTCTCTTAATTATTGCGAACCGATGGTCGCAATAATTAAGGGGTTAACCGCCCCACCCCCCCCGGAGTGATCGCGGGTCGGTGCCGATGTATCGGGATGTCAGCTGTAATATACAGCTGACACCCCGCGCCGATCGCGCGAACTCTGCTTTAGAGTTTGCGCGATCCTCAGGACGTATGCATACATCCAGGTGCGTGAACCTCCAAACGACCTGGACGTATGCATGCGCCCAAGGTCGTGAAGGGGTTAAAGGCCTTCCTAAGCAGGATGTACACAGGAGGGTTTTTGCCTTAGAACAATTGGATTGATCAAAGGCTTTCCTATGCAGGATGGACACAGAAGGCTTATTGTCTTTAGAACAAAGTTCCCATCTGATCGGAACCAGACTGGTAGTTTGATCACTTTTTATTCCAATTTTGTTGGGGATATTAACTAACCATTAAATGACCAAAAAACCACAATTTTGGTGTTTGGAATTTGTTTCCTCTATGGTAGTCAGCATACGGGATAAATAAAGTTATATTTTAATAGATTGGACTTTTACGGATGCCGCGATATCAAATATGTGTAACTTTTTTATTTGTAGAACAACAAAAAGGGGGGTGATTTAAACTTAATTTTTTTAAACTTTTTTCTTTCACTTTAAAGGGGTTTTGCTATGAAGTAAAATTGACGTGGGAGGCTTGCAAATGAAATAACAAACATTTTCACCATTCATTATTATAAAAAATTCTGCACTGTTTTTGTTTTAGCTGCTCTCTTAGTGATCCATTGTTTACAACTTGTCTCCAGGGGATACGACCAGGGCTGAGAGCTCCTCAGTCCTGGTCGCACATGCTCAGACATCACTTCTCGTATCAGGCAGAGTGTTCAAACCCCAGATGCTGTCACACTACTCCTGTCCTCTGTCCTCCTTAGTAATTAGTCAAACATTGCAAATAAATAAAAAAGAAACCTCAATGAGGTTTGTGCATTGATAAAGAGAAAGAAAGTCCACAGGTTTTGGTTCCTAAAGGGATTTGAACCTAGGACCCTTGTGCCTGGAGGCAAAAACTTTACCTCTCAGCTACTCACAATGCTTTACATAAACAGACCGTTCTTTGACTACAGAGAGGAAAGGCCTGGTGATGCCATCCTGCTGGGTCACATGATAGGCAATTCAAACAAATCACACACGCCCCCTTCGGAGCACACAGAGCTGAATAGATGGATACAGGAGGTATGAAATGAGATTGTGGCAAAACCCCTTTAATACTCAGTCCTCTAGGGTACTTGACCACTAGGGGGAAAACTTCCTTTTACACATGTACTGAATAGCTCTGCTGTACATAGGATTTTTCATTCATTACCTATAACACCCTGTCATGGGCAAGGTGTAATAGGTGTACATTCCTGTCAGCTACAGAAGCCTGCATGAGGCTTCAGCTGCCATGGCAACTGATCGCCCCCTTGCAATTACATTGACAAATTCCCCTTCAAATGCAGGGAACCATGGGACAAAAACAATCATTTGATACACAGAGAACTGTGATAGGAAAAGACTGAGAGCAGGATCTGACCAAATAAATTTTATGACACACTAATGGTAGGAAGCATTAGACAGGTGTGACCCTGTGTGAAGTGAATAGGATCCTGAATTTAGCTTAAAGGGGTTGTCTCACTACATCGATTCATCTTACCTCAGTCCTGTTTTTCAGTTTCATTCTGATTTCAGGGGTGTGTTTACTGGCTTCCATTAGGCTGCAGTAGAAGCCAGGTCTGTAGCTATAGCAACCAGTGCTGTCAGCCTATCAGGAGAGACCAAACAGGTCTGTAGTTATAGCGACCTGAGGAGCTGATGCAGCCCATACAAGAGGGGATATCTAGGAATAGGTAGGACACTGTTAATGGACATATATTGCAAAGTGACTTGTTTGCGCAAGATATTTAACATAAACAGCAGCGATCCTTGTAGTGAGACATCCCCTTAAATGGGTTGAATATTGTGGATAGATTGCACTACAGTACTTTGTGTTGCATATAATCATTAAATTTCTCTACCTCTATTTAAGAACTACAACTGCTAAGATTTAGCACCACTTTAAGTGATAGAAAAGTTCTGTAACTTTCTGGCTGGAGTTATATTTGTGTCTGTACTAGATGCACAGTTATTATTTTGCGAGCTCTGCCTGTCTTGAGCTTTGGAAGAATCCTTAGGCTAACAGTTATGAGTTTCTCTCTCAAGTTCTTGGTATTTCATTTTGGAGTGAGAATAACTTTTGTACAAGTTGCTGTAGACTTTAATAAGGAGGACTGTCATTCAATTCTATTTGCAGTCTTTTCGTCTATTCCTGTTTCTGTGGCATCTATCTTTCAGATATAACTGAACAAGGAGCCACCATCTTACCAAATACCATTACTTTTGGAAATATACTTGTAAAATGCAAACCTGTCTATGCTTTTTTTCTTACAGAATAAACAGGATGGATTAAACTGAATCTCTTAGTAAACTTTTAGGATAACTTTACAACAACTTTTCTATTGGAGCACTTGAGAACATAAGTACCACACCTGGGCCTAGCTATCGCTGTAGAAACCATAGCAGCTGTTATGGGGCCCAGAAGGTTGAAGGCACTCATTCAGGTGCAAGAACATCTTACGTTTCTGAAGTGAGGAACACGTTGGTGGCATGCTGCTATCTAGTAGTGCTATAAAGATTTTTTTTGATAAATGTCACTAATATCCACATATTTAATTTTTGCTAATTATGCTGCTATTTCAGTTTCTTCTCATGAAGGGTCCATCTGTTTTTACTATGGGGCACTATGAATCCTAGTTGCACCTCTGCCACCAAATGTAAAATTATGTAGGCAGGAGTTCGAGGCAGTATGGAGTCCTACGTTACTAGCCGCCATTATATTCAGAATATTAGCCAATTGACTATCGTGTAAGCCAGCCTACTTGTGATGTTAGTGACTGATGTGCTGGGGAATAATGTTAGCATTACTTATATAAGCATCGGGACATCCTCTCCAGTTTACTGCAGTGGCATGTGCGTTGGTTAGTTTATGCCCCATATGGACTCAATGGGTAAGTGTGATTTTATTGTTTTCCCCATATTTGCCAATTTGATGCCTCTACTATAGTTAATTATCTTATATATATAAAAATAAATATATATATTATATATATATATTATATATTATATATATATATATATTATATATTGTACATATATACATATATATATACTGTATATCTATATGTAGGACATCCTGTTTAAATATGTTCCTGTAATCTTTGCAATCACATCCTTATTGTTTATATCTATGTGTGACACACTTTCTTTACTGTTCACACATATCCTATTGCACCCTGAGTAATTCCTGTACAACCTAGAAAGGTTTTATGTCAAGACTTTCTCGGGACTTTATCATCAGATTGTTATTTTATTGGGCCCCCGCTAATCAGGGAGCAACAGGTCGTAATAGCCAAACTTTCAGGTGAGGCCGTCCTTATCGGGACAATGTCCCCATACAGTTTGCTAGGCAGTCTTTAGCATAGGGTGTAATAGGGTTAATTTGGCCCTCACACACTTTTGAGGTTTGTATATAATTTTCTTGTTCAGTATAAGCCATCTTACTTTTTTATCTTATGGATGATTGTTAGTCCATATGTTACTAGATAATTAAATGACAAGTTTTATGTCAATTCTTTTCCAGTGATTAATTTTTGATTCC
Source organism: Phyllomedusa bahiana (assembly GCA_025379985.1). NCBI lineage: Eukaryota > Metazoa > Chordata > Amphibia > Anura > Hylidae > Phyllomedusa > Phyllomedusa bahiana. The sequence goes on from JAODAL010003347.1 coordinate 92,096, forward strand.
TGATTAGTGTTGAGCGATTGCGTTGGCTATCGAGATCGATCGATAGTCGATAGTCGGCCGCTATCGATAAGGTTTTTCGATAGTGAGCATCGATTATGCGCGATGACCATTAAAGTCTATGGGTGAGCAAAAACACACTTCATTATTCACAACAAACAGCGCTGGAGAAACTGAAATTAAACATCCTATACAGTCAAATGGATACGTGGCTTACATCTTAGGAACACACTTAGGTTATAAAAGTCACGAAAAAAAGTCACAGACCATTTTACTATCCCTGTCTTGTACCACAGCCTGACCTGTAACCTGCATCAACCCACAAATTAATAGTGCCAGAAGGCAGTATGATTTGACCCATCATTGTTATTGAAACAGCGACATTGAATATCCACGTTATGGAGCAGATGAGCCCACCAAACCTGATGACCCCCCACATTTAAAAAAGTTGCCGGAAAAAAGGAGTTTTTTTAACTACCATTTTATTGAATCTGGACATTGACTTTACCTGTCATTGGGCCTCAGACTGGCCCAAACCTGCATGACCCCCCACCAATTTAAAAAGTGCGGAAATAGAGTCTTTCAACCACAATTTTAGTTTCACTGGACATTGGACTATTACCTGTCTGGGCTACAGGCATGAGCCCCAACCTGCATGACCCCCACATTAAAAAGTTACTGGAAAAGAGTCTTTCTTCCACCATTTTAGTTTCAACTGGACATTTGACTATACCTGTCTTGGGTGCCCACACCATGAGCCCCAATAACCTGCATGACCCCCACATTTAAATAAAGTGCGGAAAAATGGTCTTTCACCACCATTTTGGTTTCACTGGACATTGACTATAACTGTCCTGGGCCACCTGCATGAGCCGCAAACCTGCATGACCCACACATTTAAAAAAGTGCCGGTAAATGGAGTCTATTCAACCACCATTTTATTTTCATGGACAATTGACTATACCTGTCCCCTGGGCCACAGCATGAGCCCCCAAACCTGGCCTGAACCCACATTTAAAAGTGCCGGAAAAAGGAGTCTTTCAACACCACCATTTTAGTTGAACTGGACATTGAATGTACCCTGGTCCTGGGCAACAGCATGAGCCCCAAAACTGCAATGGACCCCACATTTTAAAAAGTGACGGAAAAAAGGTGTCTTTCAACACCATTTTAGTTTCACTGGACATTGATCATACCTGTCCTGGGCATCAGCAATGAGACACCAAAACTGCATGACCCCCACATTTAAAATGAGCCGAAAAAGGAGTCAATTCAAACCACCATTTTAGTTGAACTGGACATAGGACTATACTGTCCTGGGCCACGCTGAGCCCAAAACCTGCCATGATCCCCACATTTAAAAAAGTGCCGGACCTCACAAACTTCCAACCCCACCCACTCAAAAAAGGAGTCTTTAAACACCATTTTAGTTTCACTGGACATTTGACTATAACTGTCCTGGGCCCACAGCATGACCCAGGGCAGAGTTACAGGGGTGCGGTGAATGCCCAGGCTGGCGGTCCGTCATCTATTAACACGCAGGTTAAAATGCCTGATGACGCAGCAACGGAAAAACTGTCGTGCTTACTGAAGCAGAGTGCGGAAGCGGAAAGTGTGAGAAACTCCAGCCTTCCTCTGTACACAGTCAATACCTGGGTAGGCTTGCCCCTCGTATGAGTGTGGAACCAATTGTGCTTCACTTGGAAAATACTAGGTGGTTAACGCTCCTGTTACCCAGGGTGACTTATCTTGGCATTCTTTTTTCTCATTTTACTAAACGTTGCTGGAGGATATGGCTTCTGTAATTTGTTTCTCTGTCCTTTTCGTGCTCCTTACTCAATGTCCTCGAATAAACCTACATCTGGTCAAGTTTTCTGTACCTCCCTTGTAAACTTCAGAGGAATTTTTTTAACAGTATTTTGTACATGCAAGTTTTTTTGTCGTAGTTTAATTATATAAAAACACTTTTTTAAAATAGGACTGGAATCCCACCATGTCTTTGTTTCTCTTTTTTTCATTGTATTAAATGGGTAGTCTTCAATCAGGGATTGATAGCTAAGTTAAAGATCTTGCAAAAACAAAGTCATTTTGCAATATGTGTCCATTAAACAGTGACCTTACCCTATTCTGTTTCTGGACTGCACCATCCCCTTTGAGCCACTCTTGACAATTGTGAAGAACAAATGTCTGTTGGAAACAACATGTGTTAGATTGGGACCTGTAGTATAGCTGCATGTCACAGCAAAATGCTCCCAAAAATTCAAAGCATGACCCTTGAGCCACTTTGGTCAATTGTGAAGAACAAATGTCTGTTAGAAACAACATTTTTTAGAATAGGACCTGTTAGTATAGCTGCAGGTCACAGCAAAATGCCCCAAAAAATTCAAAGCAGGGACCTTGAGGCTCACTTTGGTGCAAAATTGTGAAAAAAAAACAAATGTCTGTTAGAAACAACATTTTTTAAAAATAGGACCTGTAGTATTGCTGCATGTCAAGCAAAATGCCCCAAAAATTCAAAGCATGACCTTGAGCACTTTGGCAATTGTGAAGGGAACAAATGTCTTTAGAAACAACATTTTTTTCAAAAGGACCTGTAGTATTGCTGCATTCAAGCAGCATGACCCAAAAATTATAAAAATAAACTTCTTAGCCACTGTTAAAAATTGTGAGGAGACAATGCCACTTAGAAGCCACATTTCTGTTCCAAAGGACCATGATTATTGCTGTTTTCTCACAGCTACATGACCCAAAAAATTATAAATATGACTTCTCAGCCACTATTAAAAATTGTGAGGGAGAAATTCCACTTTGACGCCACATTTCTGTTCCAAGGACCATAATTATAGCTGTTTCTTACAGCAACATGACCTCAAATCCATTGTCAATGCTAAATCTTCTTAATATAAAGTGTGTAAATGGAATACGGTGTTGTCATGATACCTTGCTGTCTTTTACAGTCTCCTCACAGCAAAACAGAAAATGAACGTTGGAAAAGAGAATAAAATTGCAGTAAGAAATGATCATTTTAAAAAAAAGTTTTAAGAGGACCATTTCTGTTTGAAAAGGAATGTGAAGTAGACCGGAACTAATCGGTGACCTCGGCAATTGGGGCCACAACATCATCAGAGATCCATGCCTGATTCATCTTGATGAAAGTCAAACGATCACATTATCTGTGGAAAGCCGGATGCGTTTGTCTGTAATTGACTCCTCCAGCTGTACTGAAGGTCCGCTCAGATATGACGCTGGCTGCTGGGCAGGACAACACACCGCTATTGGTGGCGAGCCAGTCGGGCCATTCGTCCATTTTGGTACAGAAGTCTATTGGGTGGACACACATGCCAAAAAACATCGGTGTTGAGCACGCAGGATAGTTCGAGTGCACCATGATCTGTAAGCTGTTCTCTGTGTGTTGATGTGTGCGCTGCATTGCATGCGATGGTGAGGTGGTAAAACAGATTGCCAGAGGTCACACATTAGGCTTCCGCCACCTTGCACTGCTGCTTGCCGCTACGCCTACTTGGCACTTGACTGTGTTTTTTTTTCAACACCCGTCCGGCCTGATGTTGTTCAACCGTGACATTTTTGGGGAACGTGTTGAGCAGACGCAACAGATGTCTCGAGTTGATCAATTCGCAAGGTCTCCAGTTCCTGATTTTTACTCATTATTTGGGTGGGTGGAAGGAAAGTGCCTGAGTTTTTTCTTTTTTGCCGGGGATCACAGGGAGGGTGGCACAACCAGTAAACTGTTGTTTATTTGATGGCCTTAATGCGAGGATCATGTGGAGGAAATGGTGCATCCAAGCAACTCATGTGAGAGATGGAAGCCTTGATTTCCTAAGCCTCTAGGGTAGAAGGGGCAGGCGGCACTAGCAAAAATGATTTCCTTCCTCATCTTTCCTCCTCGCCTCAAAATTCGCGCCAACCTCTTTCCAAGGCAAGCGGTAATCGGTAAATTTTGTGTCTTGGATTACCTCCTCTACCTCTCTTCCCGCTGCTCCGGCACAGCTCAACCTGCCCGTGGCGTGCATGAGATGATGCACCACTGAGAGCTGAAATGCGCCACCTTGCATAGCTCTGGGACCCCGAACACTGCCTAATGAAGACGATGAAAATAGTGAAAACTGGTCGGGCCGTGTGGATTTTGACGGAGAGAAAGGCTCCGTGTCCGCATATGTGTCAGTCTCCTCCTACGTCGCAGGCGGGACCTGTTGTTTCAGAGTGTCAACGTTCGTTCCAGAACTAAGTCACACAATGCTCATGCTGACAAGGGCATTGTCCGCAGCTGACCATTTGGTGGCTTCTTCAAATACTGGCAAGGATGGTGCAGACGCTCTTTCACCTGCCTCCACTCTCGGTGGTTCAACACCGAGCTAGGTCCGCACCGCTCTGCTTGTAGGCAGGTGACACTTCGTCCATACTGGCATAATGATTGCGCTGCTGCCACAATCGCTGGGCATGTGGAGGGTGGAATTCCAAGTGTGTTGCCACGTCAACAATGAGACGCGTTTTGACCGGGGGGAGGCCGAGATGACGCTGCAACGCAGCCGGAGGGACAATGCAGGGTTTCTGTAGCGAACGGCGGGACGAAGTGCGAACTTCAGACCTCGGCCTTCTTCTAGCAGGCCAGTCCCAGAACAGGGTAGGCTCTTTAGAAATTTCTGGACGACAAGGGTTCATGACATGTGCCAGGCAAAGGGATGTGTCCAGCCTACGATCTTAAGGGCGGCCTCAGCAGATTTCGCCCGTTACGCACACCAACTTGCCTGGCACAAGGTTCTTGTCACACAGCCAGCGCGCGGTCTCGTTGCTTAGAGCCGTCCACAGCTACTGAACTGTGTTGTGGACGGGTCTCCAAGGCAGATTAATTTCAAAACGGCCTGGTGTCTCTGGCTCGGTGATTGACAACCAGAGGACCTTGGGGGAAAGTGCCCTGCAACCATCCATGCAGGTTTTTGAAAGAGCCGTGCAGCCGAGCCTGAGAGCCACCTCACCCCAGAGACATCAACCCAGCTCAAACAGTGAGCTGTCACAGAGACTATAGCCGCATTGGCCGTGCTTATTGTCCATTTGTGTCGGTGGTGAGATGGACTTTTCAGGACAAAGATGCAGACATGGGCGCTTGAAATTTTTGATGTCACGTGGCTGGCCACAGGGCGGGACGGCTTTTCTGGCAAGAAATGCTGTCAGCATCTGTATTGGGGGCAGGCGAGGGACATGGTCGTGGGCGGAAACCCCATCTGTGTCCACAAGTACGGAAATCAAAAGGGCAACATTTCCAAGGCCAAAAGCCTGGGCAATGCCGACATTCGGACTTTTGGCTTGGGATGGTTTGGGTTAAAGTGTTTTTCTGCTCCCAAACCTGGGAAGGACAAGAAGGTGGCATGCTAGATGGCGCTGTGCGGTGTGCAGGTCGTCAAACTGGCGGAAGGAGGAAGGGGCTAGGATGGGTCATCTGGTGGTGCTGGTGGTACTCGGGCGACGGTGGGAGGCTGAAGCGGAGTGATCCCTGATCATGAATCTGAGAGACCATGGGCAGCTGAGGAACGCTTGGTGGTTGGCGGCAGGAGGAAGGAGGCGGGAGACGAGGGATGTTTTGATGTGTCAACTGGTTCGGAGGCTCGGCGTCGGTTCTGGCCTTTTTTGCCAAGTGTTCCCTCCATTTCACACAGCATTGCATTCGCTGCATGTGATTATGACATGTTGGTGGTTGGTTAAAACCACTTTAAGGTTCTTGCCTCTACTTTGCGTTTACGGCAAAGGCGGCATATGACATCGCTGGGTGTATCAGAGGCTTGCTCAAAGCAAGGCCCAGGCCTTGAGAGGTCCTGGACCTTTGTGACGGCGATAAGCGGAGGAGCGGGGTTTGCGCTGACCGTGGCTGGCGGGAGGAATTCATATCAGCGGACTTCTGCGACCGCCCTCTCCACTTTTTGAGGCGGGACCCGTATGGACCACTACCCCATAGTCTTCATACTCGTCCAGTGTTGAACCTCTCTCAAGCAAATTCTGCTGAAAAGACCACCATGGATCAGCCAATGTCGTCATCATCATCATCAACAACAGGTGACTTTGGTCGTCCTTGACTTTCTGGCATCCAGGAAGTGAGGGCTACAAAGCAAGGGGCACTGCAGGCGTTGCCGACCGCCTGCGGATTTTGCGGGATTGAACCGGCTTCCTCACCTCCTCTGATGGCAATCAGTCTTAATGGGCGTCAGATGCAGACTAATCATTTCCTCTTGATCTTTTAACATGCTTTCTGACCCAACCGCATTTTGTCATCAAAGGTGATGTCCGCAGAATATGGAATTATCCACGTGGTGGGGTACAAGAAGTTGTCATTTGGGCCTGCTTCATGTTGGACGGATTGTGATGGATTGCTGATGAACGACATTTGTGGACTGTGCACTCCGCGAGCGAGGGACGAGGAGAGTAAGACTGCTAGATGCTTGGTTGCATTAACCATGAAGGACAGATTGGCGTCGATGTTTCGTTACTCTTAGATTCTCAGGGGCCTGACCCCAGCGATGACAGGCATTGACGGTCTGCAACTGACGATCCGCTGGCATGTGTTTGTCGCCAGCACTGGTAGGAGCACATTCTCTCGTCACCTCTACCTCCATGTGTACCCACTCTTTGCTCACTTACCACCTGCATTTCGCTCCATTGTTCCAGAAATATAAAAAATGTTGAGAAGGTAGGAATAGTTTTGGAAGTTTTATTATAGACGGTAAATCACAGCTATTCCTAAATCCCGCTAATCAAAACAAAATTTGCTGGATTCAAATTAACTGACAACAAATCTGGACTGGGCAAAATGCCAAAAACCGTATCTGTTATGTTTTGTATATTAAACGGTTATTTTTTTGCACACTTTCAATTCATCTTGTGGTGAATATAGAATTGCTGTTTTAAGATTTTAACGTGGATGCTGCGTTCAATGAACAATGCTGGGTGTGCAACAATGTCAAAAAACACCGTAAATGTTTTGTTTTCGTTCTTATATGATACACAGGTTTTTTTGACACCCTCTTCAATTCACCTGTGTTGAATATAGAATTGCTGTGTTTAAGATTTACTGGTGGAGATGTGGTCAATGAACAATGCTGGGTGTTGCAAAAGTCAAAAAACACGTAAACTGTTATGTTTTGGTATTAATAAACGGTATTTTTTGCACTTTTCAAATATCACCTTTGGTGAATATAGGAATTCGTGTTTTAAGTTTTTACGTGGATGGGCGGTCAATGAACAATGCTGGGTGCGCAAAAAGTCTAAAAAACAAGTAACTGTTATGTTTCGTATGATACACGGTATTTTTTGCACATTTAATATTCACCTGTGGTTGAATATAGTATTGCTGTTTTAAGATTTACGTGGTTGCTGCGTCAATGAACAATGCGGGGTGTGCAAAAAGTCAAAAAAAAATAAGTAACTGTTATGTTTTCAGTATATATAAATACACGGTTATTTTTTGCAATTTCAATTCACTGGTGGTGTATATAGAATTGCTGTTTTTAAGATTTACGTGGATGCTGCGTCAATGAACAATGCTGGGTGTGCAAAAGTCAAATAACAAGTATCTGTTTATGTTTTTGTATAATTCAACGGTATTTTTTGCACCTTTCAATTCACCTTGTGGTGATTTATTAGAATTGCTGTTTTATAGATTAACGTGGATGCTGCGTCAATGAAACACTGCCTGGAGTGCGCAAAAGTCAAAAAAATGATAACGTTATGTTTTCGTTGATACACAGGTATTTTTGGCAACAAACAACCTGTGCTGGACTCAAGATTGCTGGATTGTAATTTAACTGCAAGGTGGATTTATCAACAGTCACAGGTGTAATGGGTAAAATTAAAATGAACACATATCTGAAATGTATACTGATAATAAAAGTGGAGTTTTGCACCTAACAAAGAGACCTGCAGTTACTAGAAATGATGTGTATCCAATATAAGTTCAGGCTGCCCAATATCCAGGAAATATTTCATAGCAAACTGTTAATAATAAAGATATTCCACTACAATGTCTACACTAAGTCTTGGTGAAACTTTATCCATTGTTCTTTATAGATAGAGATTTTCTGTGTTCGCCCCGGGGGCCCCCCTTCTTCCCCCGCCGTGAATTTACACAGGTAGATTCTGCTTTAAAATTCTCTAGCTAACTCCATAAATCTTCGAATCTCTAATACAACTAAATTGGAAGGATCACAGCTAATAGTAGAGGTTTCTCTGTGCAGAAATAGACTAATTTCGCTGAGCTGTTTGGCCACAGGCAGAGCGCAGGTCCTATCCCTATGAGACGCTGAGAGACACTGAGGCTGAAACAGGAAACGCTGTTCTATGTAAAACGAGGTCATGTGATTTTTCCAGCCAATCGCAACCATACACATCCCAGTCATGACGTCGCACACACAGCTCACCCTGCTCTATTCTGTAATCTGATTTGCTGGCCGCCAAAATTACAGGAAGCGCAGAAAAAGGCGCGATCTTAATAGATGATGCTCAGATTTTAACCTTAATTATCGCATGATCTGGAAATTTCGATCACCATAAAAACCTTGCCGATTTCAACTTTGTCGATAAAAATCGCTCAACACTAGTTCTAACTTCTCCATAGGCTATAATGGGTCCCTGTCGCTCCTATTCTGATTGGCCGAGATAGCCAAGCCCCTGCTAGCTCAGCCAATCAGGTCTTTTCTGCATTTTTACTGTATTTTGAACTGTCCCGCCTTTGATTCTGACTGGTCAATAGTTCTCCATAGGTTTTAATGGTTCACTGTCGCTCCTATTCTGATTGGCCGGTTTCTGCCGACCAATGAGAATAGCTTTCAGAATTTGAATTACTGTATTTCCCGGCAATTTCCAATATCCTAATTCTTGATATAGCGCCGTTCTAGATTTTTGGAAAGTGATTTTTTTTATGTATTTTTTATTTTTGAGGTTTGAGCTCTTTTTCTGAGAATGTTTTCCGCCTTTATAAAGGCGATTTTTTTATTCATACTCCGCACGGACATCTTTAATGATTTCTCGCTGTTCTCCAGCCTGTCTCGCATCGGAATACATGTGAGGCGCAGTCCCGCACAGCGCCCATGTCCCTGCACTGCGCCCATGTCCCCGCACTGTGCCCCACACACTCTGCCCCACACACTGGCGAGGCGCAGGGAACTTTTCCCCGCATGTATGAGCGCACCTCCTCGGACGGCGAATCTTAGGCGCAGCGCCGCACTGCGCCTAAGTCCCGCACTGCGCCCCAAACACTGGCGAGGCGCGGCGGACTTTTGCCCGCATGTATGAGTGCACTACCTCGGGCGGCGAGTAATAGGCGCAGCGCCGCACTGCGCCTAAGTTCCGCACTGCGCCTCAAACACTGGCGAGGCGCGGCGGACTTTACATAGGATGTATGAGCGCGCCCCAGTGCTGACATAAATCAGGCGCCCCGACCCGGCGAGATTCATACATGTCGCCCGAAGTAACTATGTAAATCAGACAACACCTTTAAAACAAATAAAGAAGAGTTTCCACATACAGTGGATGCCAAATTTATAAACTGGAATCCATAAACTGAATCATGAAACACTGAACCAATGTGTTGTCACTGCCACTAAAAACATTACCCAAATAGATGGACTGCTGATAGTGCTCAGTGCCATCATGCATTTGCCACTACTTCTGTTTCAGGGAAAGATGTTCATGGAGGCACTGGGCTCCATATCTATGGGTAACTTTTTCAATAGTATTGTTGAGATATGATATCTATTACTGTGACATGTTTTTTTGGATATGAACTAGTAGTTATTTAAATGATGAAAGTGTGAAACAGGTAACTGTCTGTATAGACTGCCTGTTTTGTTGGCAACTCTTTTGGAACCTCTTAATTGTTTAATTGACTTTAAGTAAAGACATGTGGCTTTTGAAATGAATAATGTTGGGTCAGCATGCCATTTAATTTTTGGTGTGGATTAGATTTTGGAGCTTCCCTGTTAATTACTGTTTATGTGTGGGGAGTTGTAATCAAAGGTACCTTGCCCTAAAATACATGCTTGGTGAGTTATTGTTGACTGACACTGCAAACATGCAGATCATTTGTTTCACCAAATCCTATGCATTTTGAGTCACACATAGAAATCATCCAAGATTCCTCACCTTGGAAGTTGCTGAAAGAGCCAAAATCCACAGTTGAGTCAAGCAGTTATGACCAACTCCTACTTTAGATGACAGCAGAGTATAGTAAATGAAGGTAGTCAACGTGCCACAAGCTGGCTTGGCAGGTGTACAAGGTGTGCAATGGGCTGTGCGCACAAATCCCTCATTGCTATCATGAATAGAAGGGTCATTTTACAAAAAAGAGATCATTATTTTGTGAACTGTTGGCATGCTGTTGTGGGGAAGGTGTTTTGTGAGTTGACAAATGGCACCATTGTGAATAAGTTACATGAAAATGGAGAGCACCACTTGCCATTAATGTGAGTGGTGAACAACACCTATGAATGTACATGAGGGTTGATTGACATGCTTCAGTGGAGCAGACATGATCTACTAACTAAGTTACATCAGCAGAGGAAGCTTCTATTTTAAAACATTATCAGAATTGACGTCCACTAATTGGCATTTTCTTTCTCTAATGAGTCATTTTCTGCTTCATTGAATGGATGGAGCAGTGTCAGGAGAGAAACATCGAAAGAACAAATATTCTGCAAACATTGCTGGAAGAACAAGAATTGCTCTAGAACAAGGGGGCATCCTCTACATTTTGAGGAAAGAAAGTTTCTACATAAACATAGAAATGGATTCTTTACTGTTAGAGCGGTGAGACTGTGGAACTCTCTGCCAGAGGAGATTGTCATGGTGAATTCACAGAGTTTAAGAAGGGCTTGGATGCATTTCTGGAGCATGATAATATAACAAGTTATAGTGACTAGGATTCTGAAGAAGTGTCTGGATACATGTCTAGATGTAATATAACAAGTTATAGTGACTAGGATTCTGGAGAGGGGTGGAACGTTTCTAGATGTAATATAACAATTTAGTGATAGGATTCTGAGAAGGTCTGGATCATTCTAGATGTAATATAGCAAGTTATAGTGACCAGGATTCTGGAGAAGGTCTGGATACATTTCTAGATGTAATATAACAAGTTATAGTGACTAGGATTCTGGAGAAGGGTCTGGATACGTTTCTAGAGTGTAATAATATAACAAGTTATAGTGACTAGGATTCTGGAGGGGGGTTGTTGATCCAGGGATTTATTCTGATTGCCAGATTGGAGTCGGGAAGGAATTTTTTCTCTACCATGAGGACAATTGGCTTCTACCTCATGGGGGTTTTTGCCTTCCTCTGGATCAACACTTTAACACTTTAGCAACACTTTAGCAAATGGGCTGAACTGGATGGACGTATGTCTTTTTTCGGCCTGACAAACCATGTAACTATGTAACACATGCTGGTAGTGGTAGGTTTATTGTCTAGAGAATGTTTTTACGGATTCTCTGGGCCATTAATTCTTGTGAAAGACACTCTCAACCAATTTGGATATGAATCCATCTTTGCAGTCATGTACACATATTGATTGTCTTCCCTGGGTCAGATGAGATCTTCCAGGAATAAAATGCAACATGTCAAACAGCTAGAAATGTCCAAGCTACCAGGACCTTACTGAGTCACTAACAGCCCATACAGCTGCACCAGGTGGCTAGTCTTAAAAAACTGGTCATAATAATGTGACTCAACTGTGTATATAGCAATACTGTACAGTACATGTATCTTATCACTCTTGTGTCTGGACATTATTAACAGTATTGTACTTCAGCACTCTTAAATGTGGACAGCACCATTCACTAGCATTGCAGCACTCTCAAATAAATTGACTAAACATCAGAGATGTTTATCATATTGCATAGGTGGCGATCTCCTGATAGTTTTTATCTTACTTCACTTAATAGTAATACATTTCAGTTCCTCACACCAACTATGTACTCAGTAATTAACAATTTTTTTCTATAGTGACTTTTGCTTTCAGCGAGGATAAAATAATTAACGAAGGAGAAGAGTCCAGCAATAAGAAGATCTCAATAAATGTACCCTATCATATGGCTAATGCATTGCAGATTTCAGCTTTGAGTAAAAGCAAAGTCCTTACTGTAGAATATTTGACTACTAGAGCAGAAGTTTCATCATTGTCCTCTTCATATGTTTGTGAGCCCTGCAATGTATCAGTCAACAGTGCCATCTGTATTGCATTTAGGTATGACCCCTTAACAATGTAGCTGTATTCATATTTTCATTTTTTCATCTCAGCCCTTTAAGAGCTGTAACTTTTTTATTTTTCTGTTGATTTAGCTGTATAATTAGTGGCACCATTTAAATTACAATTTAATGTATTGGAAAGCCAATAAAAAGTCTTCGTGGGGTGAAATTTTACAATACAAGTTTCCAAGGCGGTTCATTTGTGTAATATAAATGAAATGTTTTCTTTATTCTGTGGGTTGCTATGATACTGGTGATACTAAATTTATTTATTTCTTATTTTGAAAAAAAATCTATTAATATTTGTCAGTAAGCAAAGTAGCGAAAATTGGTACCATCAGCTTTGCTAAAGATGTCCTACACTCTTAGCAGCCCAAGTACATTTCAGCAATGCAGATTGAAGTTTGTTAAGATCAAGATATTTTAACAGTAAAGGAATCATCTGCAGTGGATAGAAGTTTTGGGAAGCTCATCATGTTAATTAGATGGAACATCTCTCCTTGAGGAGAGCCACCAATAAATTGGTCGGTGTGAGGGTTTACTTGCTTTTCAGACCTCACTGACTGTTTTGCATAAAGTAAAGGCTTATGGGAAAGAAGCTGAGGAACTCCACAGCGCTCGCAGGAGCCTGCAACTAGAATGTGAAAGAGATTTGAGCCAAACCAGTTAAATTCATCTGTAGACAGCTGTTTTGGGGTATTTGCCCCCTTGTCAGTACAGCACAGAACTTACTGGTTGGCTGGGTTAGAGGCTAGAGTGGCTTAGAAGGGGGAAAATCTCTCCTTGGGGAGAGCCACCAATAAATTGATCAATGTGAGGATTTACTTGCCTTACAGACCTCCCTGACTGTTAACTAGGTGGCAGTGTTATAGTAGGGAAAACAGAAAAGGAGCCCATCTATTTAGTTCTTGTACAATTTTGTGCATTGTCGGGGTGAAGATGGTATATCAATTCTGGGGTTCTTTATATATTATTTCCTAACTATTTTATAGAAGATTTGGATATCGTCACTGTGGAAAAGGCTTGTGTTAACTATTAAAACATTTTGGGTTGAGATTAAAGGCTATAATTCAGATTTTGATACATTAACTTTAAAACCAGAATATTCTTCAAATTAATTGAGGATGTTAAAGACCGTTCTGATATTTCTACACAGGTAATCCAGAAAGAATATGAGATCATCGGGAAAAAATGCAAAACAAATCTCCAAATTGTCCACCTTGATCCTTTGAAAGTCAGAGCAAGCGTTGAGATACGTAGAGAGAGGTTTTATAGCGAGATCACATATTATGGGTGAGAGGCGGCAACTCTGCCAGCTACCTCTCTGTAGTGAGAAGGTATTGGAAAGGAACCCTTGGGTGAGGAATAAAGAGCAGATATAAAAGTTCTGAACGGGCCATGTATCCCACCTTGTCTAGAACTGCATTCATCCAGCCCTAGTCGACACTGTCAAGGTTTTCCAGCTTTGATTGTCAGGACGGCTGAGGCTGGATGTCTGGTTGTATCTTAACCTCATCTAGCATTGCCAACATCTCTCTGATATTAGATATTGCAGCTCTTCTTTGAGTAAACCTAACCTGTTATAAAGGAAGGACAGAAGGATCACCAATCTCTTTCACATAATTATGCAAATACTAAAAGTCACAGTAATCACAGATAAATGTCTATAAGAGGATGTTAGGAGCATTTCTTTCCTCGGTATTGGAATGATCTAGATGTACACCATATAAATGTGTTCCAAAGTTTGTGACCCACAGAGAAAGGAGTGAAAAAACATCAGCCAAACTAGGAGATAGCTATTTTTTTTTATAAATTTCCTCAGAATATTCCTCAGAATCTGGGGCTTTCTGATTATGATAACCTGTAATTGCCACTTCCAACTCTTCTTAGGTGATAGGGGCACCTAACAAATTTGCATCCTCCTCTAAAAGGGAAGGCATCTCAACTTTTTTCAGCCATTTTTTGAATCCCCCATTATTTTTGTTTGTTTGTTTGTTTTGGTAGAATTCCATATAAAATGAATGGAGAATAGAAATTATCTTCCTAGATGACTTATGTGTTACACCTAGGACATCTTTTAAGGCCTTAATTGAGGTAAAGGAGGTGTGGTCTCTAGAAAATCTAGCTAATAGCCTGCCTACAGAGGCATTGCTAGGTTTTATAGGGCCCTGTAGCAAAATGAGATGGGCTTCCACCACCTGATGACAGGAATCTGAAAGAGCTTCATAAGTACCAATTTTATGAGGCTGTCATTCATTCCCCTATAGACTGCTATAGCCAACAGTTGTTATTCCTTATAAAAAGGTACAATGTTTTTGTACTTAATTGCACCCCCTGATCCTCTGGGCCTATGGCTGCTATGGCTATATTTCTACCCATGCCTGTCTGCTTTATTACCAGATCAAAACAATTTAGCTTTCATCAGGGAGCGTCAACATATCTCACCTCTCCATCCAAGTCTCAGATTGTTATTTAGCTGATTGTCAATCTTATTTGTTTTGGTCAGAGGGAGTACATTGTAAAAGCATTAAAGGCTTGGCGAAGTAGGGACCAACATTGTTTAACCCTTTAAGCAGGGGGCTTGTTTTATGCAGGCTAAAGTTTATTTTTGTTGGTATCATTAGGGAACCAAAAAAATATAAGTCAGTTTTTCAAAGTTTCCCCCTATGTGATGCTGCTGAGATGACTGCAGGAGCTGTGTGCTACTGTTCTTTTTAATTTACTAATCATGATAACCTGTGAAGATTTGTAAGTTGGGACATGAACCTATCTGAATGTCACACAATACTCACCAATAGTTAGACTATTTAATCGTGTGGCCTTTCCATACGAGGGAGTTGCGGCCTGTGGGCAGTGAGAACGACATGTAGTGAGCGCCTTCTTGTGAGCTGAAAGTCAAGATGCTAGAGCCTACTGATGTAGTCAAATAACTAGAGCAGTGCAGATCCAAGGTTCAAGAGGAGCAATGTGTAACTGCATAACCACACATAAAATTACAGGCTTACTAATCCACTGTGACTGCAAACTGTGTCTTTTCACAGGAACCATTAAGTGTGTTGAACTGTTCATGTCTTGTTGAGAAACCACAAGGCATAAGTGCCTCCCTGTGAGTAAAGACTTCATCATTAACCAGTGGAACTAGATTTTGTCTGTTTTATTGCTGTACCATCTCCTTCCAGTAGGGCAATCATTGCTCGGCCCCTCATCTCACCATCTGGTGTTCATTGTGGTTTGCCCCTTAGTCACTAGGACTATTTTATATGTGCATTTTAAATAGTCAACTATTAAGGTCAATAAATATATGTTACCTCTGGTGGTACATAGGACCTAACACATCACTGTAGATTACTGTTCCAAAACAAAGTAAGTCAACTTTTTGGGATTACTTAGATTTCTGCATTGATTGCTAATAAAATATGTTCTGTTTTCAATGTCACATTATGGACAAACACAATCTAACTATACTAATAAAACACAAGCCCTTGTACAGTTCATGTTTTGTACTCAGAACATTGAGTAAATATCCACAGTGCAGGGGGAAAAGTAAGTTAAGCCTGAATATATTATTTCATTGTTCCTTGCAGATGTGGTTCAGTTCATCAATATATTTGGGATGTCTTGCATGTATATCCCTTTACAGTTCATGACATAGCATTTCACTAGGTTTAGGGTCAGGGCTAGGAATTGGCTATGCCAAAACCCACATCTCTTTTCCTATCCAGCTATTTAATTGATTTACCTGCGTGCTTTGTGCCATTGTTGTTACAGAAAGGGAGACCGATAAACAAGGAGTTATAGTAGTCAAGTTGAGTCACAATCTAGTATATTTACTA
Source organism: Phyllomedusa bahiana (assembly GCA_025379985.1). Classification (NCBI taxonomy): domain Eukaryota; kingdom Metazoa; phylum Chordata; class Amphibia; order Anura; family Hylidae; genus Phyllomedusa; species Phyllomedusa bahiana. The sequence continues at coordinate 108,172 of JAODAL010003347.1, forward strand.
TTTTGCCATAGGCAAACTTAAACTCTATCAGTTCTCTATCTATAAAACACTAAAATGTAACTTTTATTATGTATAACACTTAACCTCTATACGCACTATTAAAAAACTGATTTCTAAAACCCCTCAATTTATCCCGCTCTACTTCTGAAGGAATAGCTCCCCTTCTATTATCAAGTCTGGTGGAACCCCACCTATTAACAGGAAACCTTATATATACAGTAATTTACTAACTCCAGTAAAGGATCCCAAACATCTTCCTTGGGCAGTCATCCCTAATCTAATGTACATAAAACATATAAGGTGTTCTTTCTGATACCCTCTGCAGCGGGAGGTCAGGCATGACGTTTTAAATTGTGATTTCTCACCTCTGTCCACAAGTGTTACCCTATGCAGAGGGTCTCACAAGGAAACCTTATATGTTTTATGTACATTAGATTAGGGATGACAGCCCAAGTAGGATGCTTGGGATCCCTTACTGGAGTTAGTAAATTACTGTATATATAAAGTTTTCCTGTTAATAGGTGGGGTTCCACCAGACTTGATAATAGAAGGGGAGCTATTCCTTCAGAAGTAGAGAGGGATATATTGAGAGGTTAGAAATCAGGTTTTTAAATAGTGCGTATAGAGGTTAAGTGTTACACATAATAAAAGTTATGTTTCAGTGTTTTATAGATAGAGAACTGATAGAGTTTAAGTTTGCCTATGGCAAAATAGTAAATATAGTGATCAAAAGTCACTCTCTGTTCTCTTGCGAGACTCCCATTTTTTTGGAGACTAAAATCTAGTATGACCCCAAGACAGCTGGCCTGCTGCCTAGGAGTTTTTGTAGCACCACACACTGAAACAGAAATTATATTGAATAGTAAATGATGGAATAACAATTTTAGTTTTGACAAGGTTTAGTTTGAGATAGAGATAGAAAGGAAGAGTTGTCTGAGTGTCATCAATAGAGATGGGCGAATTTCTCAAAAATTCGGTTCGGTCACTTCGCCGAATTTCGAAAAAAATTCGTTTGGGGCCCCAAATTACTTGGGCACGAATCCTTTAAAAAAAACAGTATTTCAGGCTGCCCAGAGCCGCGGGGTGCTGTAAACGTTGTCCATGCTTAAATATGAGGGGAGTTTGGTTTGGTCTTCATACAATTTTGTTTTTGTAACACGCAATACTCCCCCGGCCGCTTTAGAATGCTTCACAAAAAAATGCCTGGGCACTTGGGGGGGAAAAAATGCCCCAAAAAACTGAAGCAGGAACGTAGCCTTAAAGTCGGGCAGCAAAAGTGGAAAAAAACAAACTGAGAGTAGTGGCAACATTAGTGAAGAGTGTGGAGGTGACGGGGGCACCCACAGCGCTGGGGTCGACAGTGCAAATGACTTCGGGAAAGTGGCAAACGTACCAGGCCGAGAGGGGCACAATGAACAGTGTGGAGGCCGGTGGCAGCAGCATGGGGGTCGGGGCGGGCACAAGACAAATTCTGGAGCTGGAAAAAAAAAGGATAGGAAAAAAGAGTGGTAAAAATGACACAGTGTGGAGGGCACGGCAGGAGCAAAGCAGCAGCATAAGGCAGACGTGGCCAATGCACGTGTGGAGGGCCGGAGCAGCCACATCAGCAGCATGGGTCGACAGTGGCACAATGAAAAATTGGAGGGGCAAAAAAAGGGTACCCACAGTGGGGGGGGAGGGCAGACCACGGCAGCAGCTGAGGTCAGACAGTGGCCAAAATGACACAGTGTGGAGGGCACGACAGGGTCACAGCGCAGATAGGTCAGAGGTGGAACAATAAACATTTGCAGGTGGCAAAAAAGTATTGGGCCACGAGGGCACAATGAATGAGAGCGGAGGTCCGGCGGCAGCAGATGAGGTCAGGCAGTGGCAAAAAGACAGGAGTGGAGGGAGACGGAGAAACAGCATGAGGTCAGAGAGTGGCACAATGACATTCTGGGGTGGCAAAACAGTACCACCCCCCCCCAGAGTGGCACAAGACCGTGTGGATGTCACGGCAACAGCAACAGCGCGCAGCATGAGCCATAGAGTGGCACAATGACAGAGTGTTGAGGTGGGTGGCATCCCAGTCCCTGGTAAAGACGGTGGTGGCAAGAGGAAAACTATCAAGATTGTGGCATCAGGGGGTTTGGGCGGCATCAGAATAGTGGCTGAGGCGGGTATTTAAAACCAACGACGCCTAAGGCATTGGTGTGTGGAAATCCGGGCCGACCCCGCCTGTTTCATTTGAAAAAGGTCAGTCGTTCAACTTTCCCCGTGGACAAGGGGTTTTTTTGGGTAACGATGGCCCCCGCCGCATGAACACCCCTCTGATGCCACATTTACTGGCCGGGCAGGAAGCTTCCACTGAAAAAATGGGCAAGTTGGGGCCCACACATCCATTTGGTGCCAGTAGTCAGGGGGATTTCTAACTGGGGGGGCAGAGTGCTGTCCAAGTGGGCCCCCACACCTGTTGGTTCAGGGAATGCCCCATGTCCTGCTGTGCTGTGTGGGATGCCCTCCTCATAGGCGGGGAAAGGGAAGCTGCTCATTAGTGACTCCAGACTTAGGTTACTGCTGATGGAGGGTACTGTCCTCCCCCCCCACTTCCCCCCGCACCCGCGGCAGAGACGTGAGCGTGGGGCCCCCCCGGTCAGCCCTGTCAAGGAGGGACGTCCCCGCACAAAGGCAGCGGCCAACTGATTACGGAGGTTTTTCCCTATAGTATTTGAGTTTGTTTTCCCTCTCAATAGCTGGGAAAAAGGCCCCCATTTTGGCCGGGTAGCGAGGGTCCAGTAGGGGGGAGAGCCGAATATCCTCTTGGCCGGATGCTGACTTTTGGTGTCACTAGCCGGCAAATAAGATGCGCGGGACATCGCACAAGTGACTCGAGGGGGCCCCCTGCCCCCATTTCCACTGTATATCCCACGGTGCTTGGGGGGCATCTCCCTCGCCCCTCATCTCCATCCCCCTCCCCAGCTGCTCCTGCTCCTCCTCTTTGTCCCCCTGGGTAAAGAAAACCAAACTTTCCCCAAAAATGTTCTGCTCCAATGTCCTCCTCCTCCTCCCCTCCCCCTTTTCAGCCCCCCACCGGACTCATGTGGCCACGAGATGTAGTCCCACTCTCCAGTCCCCGCCCGACAGATTTTTTTCAGATCGTTCCGGGACTGAAGCAGGGGAAATGACGTTATTCATCCCGTAGTCCGGGCGACGACAAAAACGGGCCTCCCGAATGGCTCAAAAAAGGGGCAGGTTTTTTTCACGCATGAGCTGCCACGGCTGACATCAAAGTTACACGGGGGAGAACTTCTGTCTGCCGGGATCATAAAAAAATCTTACGGGCCTTTCTCTGTTCATACAGTCGGTCCAAGATTTGCAGGCTGGACTTCCAGCGGGGGGTAACATCGCATTTCCGAGCGTGTTGGGGGGAGGCCTTTCTGCCGCTGCAACTCGAGGAGGGTTTCCCTGCTTTGTACAATGGATAAGTGAATCAATTTCCGGGGCCATTTTCAAATGTTCTGAAGATGGGTGGAAACTTCGGGAAACCCTTTTTAAAACCCAAATTTGAACACGTGCGCCATCAGGGCGCATGGACCATCCCTCCTCGGTGAGGGGGGGACACCATTTTCCCTCCCATTGTCGTCACCATGGTTTCCCGATTTGCTTGGCGGGGGAAAAAGCCAACATCGATTTCTTGCTGCATGACGCGGGAGCAGTTCCTCCCCTGTGTGACTTTTTCGCCGGGGGAAGCAGGTGTAGAACTGCTGACCCCCGCTGTGCCCTACACATGTGGTATAGGGAGCAGTACTTGTGGGGGTGAGTGGTGGTGGTGGTGGAGGAGGAGGGGGCGGACTTGGGCAGGAGCAGCATTTGACAAGTGGAGGAGAAAGCGGGTTCCTTCCAAGTGTTGGTTTTGGGCCCCCGGGAGGAAGCAATTCACCCCGTGGGCCGTAAAGGACATGTACTGGCCCTGACCGTAGTTACGCTCCAGACGTCCGCGCTGCCGTGTACCTTGGAACAAACCCATAACTCAAGGGACCCATTTCTGTTTCCCTATTTTGAAGGCGGTAAGCCTTTTTTGGAAAAAAAATTACGGTGGAATCTCCACTGGGTCGCACAAGCCCCTTGTTCTTGAAATGGGCAGAGTCCACCATTTGGAAAGGGGGGACTGCAGTTTTCAAACAACTTTGGGCAGGAGCCGGTTTAGTGCTGACCCTTTGGATGGGTTACGCATACGTTGTCTCTTTACAAGCCCCTCTGAAACGACTGCTGGGCCCGAGTACGAGGAGCGGAGCATTGGACCGGGAGAGGAGTCAAGAGGAAACAGCTGCCTTCTGCAGAGGTGGTGGAGCCCTTTACTGGCTGAAATGGCATCGGCCCCCGGGGCTGCTGCTGTGAGCGGGAGGATGGACCCCCCACATTTTAACCCGTTTCTCCCAGGCCACCCGGTGGTGACGCTGCATGTGTTGACGCAGGGCCCTTGTGCCCAAAGTTACTCCCGGCCCCGTTCACTTTTTGCCCAAGATTTACATATCCCCTATTTGGGTCCTGGGGGTCTTAGCAAAGAACTGCCCCACCGCCGAAGTGATTTTACGCCAAAGTCCCACTGAGGACTACTGCCGCCCCTGCCCCGTGAGCCCCTGTGCCGCTACTGTCTTTTACCTGCGAAGGGGTTTTTACCCCCCTGGCCGCTTGGCTCCCGACCTCACCTGTGCTACCCTGCTGACCAGGCCCACAACCCACTTGCTGGCTGCGCGCTGCCTGACGGCAAGCTGACGCCCTCTTTCCTGCGATGATGAAGCCCCTTTCTTCACCCCCCCAAGTGCGGTCGGCACATCATATCTATTTGTGTTTTATCGTCACTACTGTTCATCACCGGTTTGGTAAGCGAGGCTGATCTCACCCCAAAGACCTCCCATGCCATCTCCACATTATACTTTGCCGCCCACTGCAAGAAGCTGGGATATTGGCCCCCTTTTTTCGTGCCCAAATAGCTGCGACTGCCCCCCTAAAAATTTTTCATCCTCGCTATATATCCTACCCACCCCTATATTCCCTTCTAAACTATACAACCTACGGTACCCACCCCTCCCGGGGATCCCAAATAAAATTTTTTATTCCCACCACCCCTTTCTGGGGGTTTAAAAGCATTTTAAAAATGACCAGTCAACCCAAAAAAGAACCCTTGGTTGTGAACAACCACGGCCGTAGATGACAGCGGCAGTTGTGGCCCCCACCGAGTACCCTGCTGCGAGTCCCCTTTGCTGTGTGCGCCCGGGCCCCCTTTTAGAAATTTTTTGTGCCACTGCCCCTCGCGTTTTTTCGAGCCCCCCCTCTTGTCTGACATACGTTTGTTTAAAATGTACGACACTGTTTTATGAAGTTCTGTAATGATAAATATAAACCCCCTTTTTTTATTCCAAAAGAACCCTTTAAAAAAGCTTGGGTAACCCCTTTGGGAAAAAATTTCGCTCCACAAAGGCCAGGAAAAAATTTACTTGTATGTTGTGTTTACAAGCACTGTTGTTTTACTAAATGTAAAAGCACAAACGGCTTAAATTAAACCTTCGCTTGTGAAATTATGCTACAAGAAAAATGAAAAAATTTCGGTTTGAAAAAAACGGGTTTTTTTTTTGTCAGCACAGCAGCAAAACAACGCTTTAAATTTAAAAACCCGGATGTAAATTGCGCAATAGAATTGAGCCCCCCACAAAATGTAGCTTTGTGCGGTTTCAATGGCTAATTTCTACGCCCCAACAAGAGTAAAAATTGTAATTAGCCTTTGCGTGTGAATTTGGCTACCAAAAAAAAAAAAAATTGTTTGGGTTGAAAAAGACGGTTTATTTTTGTAGAAAACCCGCAAAACAACGCTTAATTTAAAACCCCTGATGTAAATTGGCCCCTAGAATTGAGCCCCCACAAACTATAGCTTTGTAGGTGTTACATGGTGTATTTTTTAGCCACACAACAAAGTAAAAATTTTAATTAAACCCTTTGCTTGTGAATTTACCCAAAAAAAAAATATATATTTGGGGTTTAAAAAGACGGTTTTTTTGTAGCACACCAGCAAACAACGTTAATTAACCCCGGATGTAAATTTGGGAATAGAAAGAGCCCCACAAATTGTATTTGAGCGGTTTTCAATGGGTATTTTCTACGCACACAAAAAGAGAAAAATTGTAATTAACCTTTGCTTGTGAATTAGGGTTCCAAAAAAAAAATATATTTTTTTGGCGTTAAAAAAAAAACGGTTTTTTTTTTGTCGCACACCAGAAAACAAGCTTAAATTAAACCCCCATGTAAATTGCGCAATAGTTTTAGCAGCCCAAAAAAGAATGGTATTTTATTGTAAAAACGCGTTTTTAAATGAATACAAAGGAAAAGGCTTGATCCCCCCTTGGATATTGAATGTATATGCAGCTGCAGTGGACGCACACTGGGTTTCAGACCCAAAACCCCCAAAAAATCAAAATGAACATTCAGAAACGTCTCTGAGACAAATGAGACACCCCCCAAAAATCGCTGTGAAAAAACAGTTTTTCAGAAAAGGGTATCACCCCCACAGCACCCTTTCCCTTTTCATTCAGGAGAGGGGTGTGAGTCCAGGGCGCGCCGGTCTTATATGTGCGGGGAGTCACAGAAACCCGCCGGTCTTGTTGGCTTCATCTCGACCTGTATGCAGGCTATGCCCTTCTTCCTCCCAGAGTGCTTTGCCCCAGTAAAGCCATGTGCTCGCAGCCATTTTTATCAAATGAAAGCCATTGTTCCCCGCGATCACCCCAAATTTGATTTCGTTTACGAAACCCAAGTTTTTTCCTGAAATTCTAAACGAATTCCCTTCGTTTGAATCGATTCGCCCATCTTATCATCAACATAGAGATGTTGCTGCAAAACAAAACTGTTGATATAAAATGTTCTATCTTCTGCCGGATTCCCGTAGCACTCAATGTGTGGGTCCACGGGAAATCTGACTGCGTTTTTTGTGCAAAAACCACGCCAAAAATCAGGGTGCAGCAAAGATAAAATACCATTTGACTTCCAATGGTGTTTTAAACTAAATGTGTAGACTTACCCAAAAGGAGCAGTCCCAGAGATAGGATAAGAACCAAGAGAGAGCAGTGTCCTTGAGGCCAATAGCGCTGAACATGCTGAGGATAGGTTGGTGATCTACAATGTCAATCGCTGCAGAGAGATCCAGAACAAGCAATAACAAATAGTTAATCTGAGATTTAGCCATCAGGAGATCATTTAAAACATTACCAAGAGCAGTTGCTGTGGAGTGCAAGAGATAGTGGATTAGGCGAGAGTAGACCTAGGGCTAGAGGTGCAGGGACCTGTAGATGATCTTATAAATTTGTTACGAACACAACAGAAAAAACACATGTAGAAAACATAGTGATGGATAGAAAATGAGGAATATGAGTTTCAAGAGCACTCGGGATCGGTGGGGAAGATGTGAATGGACATTACTCGCATAGATGTTGTAAACATATCATGGATGTTTAACAGAGACAAACAGAAATGCTTAATACTAGTTGGATTACCTCAATGTTAATCCAACTCTTTGTGTGAATGTGTAAATCATTTTTCATATGATACTGCATCATAGTGAACTGTTATCTATTACTTGAGAAAGTGTTGAGGGAAATCCTTAAATGATGCAGTTTTGTGTTTTTCCCAGCACCCCAGCAGAGAGTACCACGGCCAGAATTTTTATTTCCCTAGTCAACCCTCTCAGCTAACACTGGCCATGAGTGCTGCTGAAATAAATTCTTCTCCATAGCAGAGTGATTTATCATTGCCCACAGTTATATAAAAAGAAGTCTATTAAGATTCTCTGTCAGTCTTTGTTCCAATGAATCACCTAACTTCCAGTGATATCTTACTGATGCCTCGGCATACCTTAGGGATTTGGAATTTCAAACATTCTGTCTGTGAAATAATTCTATAAGTCCGATCCACTTAAGAGAAGTAAAGACAGCTTGGCAGTTTCCCCCTCCCCCAGGCTCCCTCCAAAAACCAACATAACACTCACATAAAAATGGAAAAAAATAAATAACTACAAACAGAATGTCTTGTATAATAATGTTTTGCATCCTTTAGGATTAAAACTTCACAGGCGCCCAGGAATCATTGTTCTTTGTAGTTACTTTTTGTACTGGCATACTCCAGTTTTAATACACTTTCCATTAGGAAAATCAAAGGAAGCTTTAGTGTGTACCCAGGCCCTTTGTAGTGGCTCACAGCCAGGTGCAGCAATGTATATACACATCATAGATGCTAACTCCGACTGTTTATTTATTACAAGCAGGATGTTCACACTGTATGATGATCTACAGATGAAAGGGAGAAGACTGCATGGGAAATCTGCTGTAAATTCAGGCTGCTATAGTTTTTACAAGAACAGCAATTTTTCTCAGTGATCATACATTTGCTTTGAGTTATAGCTCTGGAATCCAGAATTGATGATGGGTTGGTTTAATATAGTCCTTACCTTTGACTGCTGGAATTCAAGATAGCATGTGAAAGATTCAGTGCCATGGAGCCTCGGTATCTGTACACTGAAATAAATTCTAAAGCATCATAATAAGTAATATGTGGGCAACAAAATCAAGGAATATCCAAGACATTGCAGTGTTTGTTATCAGTATAAATGTTATTCTGCAACTTAAGTGACATTTTCACGGTGCTCTGGAGTTGGGAATTGTGCGGTTTATTAAACCGGTATGTAGAGATATTACTCTGTATGGCAATAACCAGGAACTATATGCTAAGAACTAATACAGCAGCCATGAGTAGTATTTATGTCCTAGTAGAAGGCTTAATATTATCGGCATAAAAGAAATAGCAGGACATGCTTTTCTTCAGAAATAGTTGAAAAGTGAGTCTTGCAATTTTACCATAAAGCATATATTTTATATACCTTTATCTATTAAACTGGAAATATATTTTATTGGGGCTGCATAAATAAAGTATGTGAATGTCTAAGATATGAAAATATTAAGTTCTGGAAAAACTGAATGGCCTGGAAACATAGGTATCGATGGAGCACTACAGAAACTTAGAGATCTCTATTTTTCCAAAACAAACACAACTATCTAATAAATATGTGTGACTAGAGTTTGTATACATAAGAGTAATAACTATACAAATAACAGATTATTTATGACCAATTGTTGGATCAACCCAAGACCGCCTCAGTGTCCATCAGTCAGATATGTTAATAAAGTTATCATTTACAAGACAAGTGTTTACATAGTAATATAGTTTATAAGACTGAAAAAAGACAACTGTCCATCCAGTTAAACCTCTTGTCCCATAGTGTTGATCCAGAGAAAGACAAGAAAACAGTGGAAGTCAATTGTCTTCATTTTAGGGACAAAATTCCTTCCCAACTCCAATCTGAAAATCAGAATAAATCCCTGGATCAATGACCCTTCTCCAGAATACTAGTCACTATAACTTGTTATATTATTGTACTCAAGAAATGCACCGTTGACCCTTTTAAACTCATTTAGCAAATTCACCATGACAGGTTCCTCTGGCAGAAAGTTCTACAGTCTCACTGCTCTTACAGTCGCAAATCCTCTTCTCTGTCTATGTAGAAACCTTCTTTCCTCTAGACGTGGAGGATGCCCCCTTATTCTGGATACAGTCCTGGGTACAAGTTATATATTTATATATTTTTATTAGGTTTTCCCAAAGACATCTTTTCTCTGAACTAAATAACCCTAATTTTGTTAATCCCTATGGATTCTGTAGTCCACCCATTGCTTTCAGTATTTTTTTTTTGCCTGTCTTCGAACCCATTTAAGAGTTCCGTTCACCATCCCTTTTGGTTGTCACCACAAAAGTAATGCAACCCAAGTTTTATTGTTTTGTAGCAGTTCATGCGATGGCTAGTCAATGTCAATGGAGTCTATGCCACAGTTACAAGTGACAGATACAGTGAAGGAAATAATTATTTGATCCCTTGCTGATTGTGTAAGTTTGCCCACTGACAAAGACATGAACAGTCTATAATTTTAAGGGTAGGTTAATTTTAACATTGAGAGATAGAATATCAAAAATAAAATCGAGAAAATCACATTGTATAAATTATATAAATTTATTTGCCCTTTGCAGTGAGAAATAAGTATTTGATCCCTCTGTTGAACAAGACTTAATACTTAGTGGCAAAATCTTTGTCGGCAAGCACAGCAGTCAGACGTTTTTTGTAGTTGATGACGAGGTTTGCGTACATGTCAGGAGGAATTTTGGTGCTTGGCACCTCGGAGCTTCAACTCCCTCCATAAATTTTCTATGGGATTAAGGTCTGGAGACTGGCTAGGTCACTCCATGACCTTAATGTGCTTCTTTTTTAGCCACTCCTTCATTGCCTTGGCTGTATGTTTTGGGTCATAGTCTTGCTGGAAGACCCAGCCATCACCCATTTTCCTGGCGGAGAGAAGGAGGTTGTCACTCAGGATTTTACGGTACATGGCTCCATCCGTTCTCCCATTGATGCGGTGAAGTAGTCCTGTGCCTTTAGCAGAGAAACACCACAAAAACATAATGTTTCCACCTACATCCTTGACAGTGGGGACGGTGTTCTTTGGGTCATAGGCCGCATTTCTCTTCCTCCAAACACGGCGAGTTAAGTTAAAGCCAACGAGCTCAATTTTTGTCTCATCTGACCACAGCACCTTCTCCCAACTACTCACAGAATCATTCAAGTGTTCATTGGCAAACTTCAGACGGGCCTGCACTTGTGCCTTCTTGAGCAGGGGGACCTTGCGGGCACTGCGGGATTTGAAACCATTACAGTGTAATGTGTTACCAATGGTTTTCTTGGTGACTGTGTTCCCAGCTGCCTTGAGATCATTAGCCAGTTCCCGTCGTGTAGTTTTAGGCTGATCTCTCACCTTCCTGATGATCAAGGATACTCACAACATGAGATTTTGCATGGTGCCCCAGATCGATGTCGATTGACAGTAATTTTGTATTTCTTCCTTCTTCTTACTATTTCACCAACAGTTGTCTCCTTCACACCCAACGTCTTACTAATAGTTTTTTAGCCCATTACAGCTTTGTGCCGGTCTATGATCCCTGACATCCTTAGAAAGCTCTTTGGTCTTGCCCATGTTCTAGATGTTAGAGTCCGACTGAGTCTGTGGACAGGAGTCTTTTATAAAGATGACTATTTAAGACAGCTGTCTTTATTGCAGGTAACGAGTTGATTAGGAGTGTCTAACTGGTCTGTAGGAACCAGAACTTTTAATGGTTGGTAGGGGATCAAATACTTATTTCTCTAAGCAAAATGCAAATATATTTATATACAATGTGATTTTCTGGATTTTATTTTGGGTATTCTATCTCTCAATGCTAAAACTAACCTACCCTTAAAATTATAGACTGTACATGTCTTTGTCAGTGGGCAAACTTACAAAATCATCAAGGGATCAAGTAATTATTTCCTTTACAGTAGTTAAAACCTGCTTATCCAAATGGACTTCCAGTTAATTTCTAATTTACTAATTTCTAAATTACTTTATCGAGTTATTTCTAACCCAACTCGATAAAGGTTTAATGTTTATTCAGAATTTAAGGCAGTGGTATCTCATTTCTAGTGTTTCATCTGGACCCAACTGGTTTCACTATTAAAGGCATTTTTAGCTGTTAAGTTCTGGTAAGAGGTAGGCTATATTTTATTGGGCATATTTAAATGATGAGGTCTTTCTCAGAAAAAAAGTAATTAAATGGGTTTTCCCCAAGTTAACCTTTTTTACATATCAAGAACAAAAAGGTGATGTGCAATTACTCTATTTTTAACTTGATAGAATTATGGGGAGCTTTTACAAGATTTCATCGGATCTTTCTATGAACTTTTATTTCAGTGCAGACTAACTGCACATGTGTAGCCACTGCTTCCTTTACACAGCTGACACCCGCCGGTAACAGCATGGAATGGAGCCAGCTCCGTTCCCCGCTGTTTAACCCCTTAAATGCCATACAGAACACTGCTGCGGCGTCTATATGAATGAGAAACATGGCAGCTGGAAGCATGGTGAAGGCTTTCATTGCTGCCATGTTTTCTGTTTTACTGCTTCTTGCCACAGGCATATTTATACACCCTATTGCATTGTATTACAATGCAATAGGTTGTATAAATGATTGTGCCACCTAGTGGTGAAGCACCTTAGGGGGACTCAAAGTTTTAAAGTCTAAAAAAAATATATCAAAAGTTAAAATCACCCCCTTTTTCCCTTATTACAAATAGGTACACATAATTGGTATCACCACATCCGAAAAAGTCATTTCTATTAAAATATAACATAATTTATCCTGTACGTTAAACACAATACACAAGAAAATCCAAATTTTCAAAATTGGGAATTTTTGGTCATTTCACATCCCCTAAAAATTGGAATAAAAATCATAGAAAAAGTTGCTTGTATTCCAAACTAGTAAAAATAAAAGGTACACTTCCGCTCCCAAAAAGGGACTCTCTATTAAAGGGGTTGTCTCACTACAAAGATTGCTTTTTATATTAAAGATCTTGAAAAAACAAGTCACATTGCAATATATTTCCTTTAACAGTGTCCTACTTATTCCTAGATATCCTCTCTTGTATCGGCTGCATCAGCTCCTCAGGTCACTATAGCTACAGACCTGTTTGATCTCTCCTGATAGGCTGCCAGCGCTGGTTGCTATAGCTACAGACCTGGCTTCTACTGCAGCCTAGTAGAAGCCAATAAACACGCCCCTCAATTCAAAATGAAATCAAGAAGCAGGACTGAGGTAAGATGAATCAATGTAGCGAGACAACCCCTTTAAGTCCATAGGTAGAAGTACAAAAAAGTTATTGGTCACAGAAAATGGCAGCATGGAAAAGATTTGAAAAATAGAAAATGTTTGATATTACCAGATCCATATCAACCTGTAAAATACAGATAACATATCATTTATACTGAATATTGAACACCATAAAAATGAAACACCCGCAGACATGGCACAAGTATGTTTTTTTCATATTTTTCTTCACAGAATTTTTTTTGCAGTTTCCCAGGAAAATTGCCAGAAAAATTCTAAATGGAGCAAAATGTAAAAAAAAAAAACACTCCGTTGTCATGGAGGAGTGGACTAGGATTCCAGTGGCTGCAACCTTTGGAGCTGTAGACAAATCGATGCCCAAGCAAGTTAAAGGGGTTTTGCCATGATGTACTGTTGATTTGGGATCCTCCAAAATGGGTATTTAATCACTTTTCTAAATATATGTGATTATAAAAAGTCAAGCCTGTGAGAGCTACAGCTTTCTTTACATGCCCTTAGTTACTTAAAAGTTTACATTAGACACGACCAGGAGCTGATCTGGCCGCGCTTGCATGTTTGCAACTTCTTATCTGATGACAGGGAAGATGAAGGAGCTTGCAAGGGGCTGGGGAGAAATGTGCAGTGTATGAGGCTTTCTGCTGTATAGAGAATTCACTGTTGTAATTTATTTATCTTAGTAAACATTGCAGACGCTCCCGTGCTTACTCGCTCTGCTTGGGCCCCCTCTCTCTCCCTCCTGCAGCAGTTCATGACACCGCATGATGTTTTTTCTTCTGTCCTGAGCAGATAACAGGTAAGGATGTCACTTTGTGGCAAAACCCCTTTGAGGCAGTAGTGGAAAATAATTGTGGCCACACAAAATATTGACACATTGGGCACAATTTTTCCATTTTCACTTAGGAGTGTCCTTACTTTTGTCGGCAGCGGTTTAGACATTCATTGCTGTGTTTTGAGTTATTTTAAGGGCACGCCAAATTTACACTGTTATACCAGCGGTACACTGATTACTTTACATTATTTCAAAACGTCATATTTTCAGTGTTGTCCCACGAAAAGATTTTAATTCAACATTTACAAAAATGTGAAGAGCATATTCACTTTTGTGAGATTCTGTTTATAATATCAATGTTGCTTCATGGTACAACTAAACAATTGTTCCCTACTGTATAAATACAAAAGCTTCCATATGATAACCTTCATAGTACTAAGGTAATGTATTTAAAGGAGTATTCCAAATCTACTAACAACTAATCGGTTTGTCGAGGATGATAAATAGAGAAAAAAAAAAAAAACTTTGTAATTCCACTCATTCCAGCGCTATGGTCGGTCCCAGTGATCCCAGCTGATAACGTCTCTGTTCAGTTTTTACATAACTTTGTAAACAATTACAGGACACAAGAGAATATAAATGGCTGTAGGGTCACGCAAAGACTAAGGGCGACATAAATGAATGGGGCTGTGGCATTTTTTTTTTGTGTGCTTTGAGCTAAATATCCCCCTAAATGATAAGTTCATTAGCCAAGTTTACCATTTTAAAAATATTTTGCTTATTTTTTTTTTACTTTATTCACACACAGAGATGGTACAAATGATAAATGAAAAACGTACAGCTCATGCAATGGACACATGCCGCAGTCATTCAGATCACCTAGCAAATACATGCCACAAATGCTCAGTTTACAATAAACAATGATACACTATGGTTCTCGGAGTACATTCCAACTCAAACCAAGACTGTGGACAGTGAGTAGGAAAAGTGCAGTAAGTCCATATAGCAGGATTAGTACTTTATTGGCATAGGAAACAACATGTTTCATGTCTTTGTCAGGTTGCATGTCCAAGACACGAAAAAACAATGTTTCCTATGCCAAAAAAGTACTGATCCAGTTATACAGAGTTGTGACGCTTTTCCTACACGCTGCCTACAGTCTTGGTTTTAGCCCCTGAGAACCAAAGTGCATCTTAGTTTATTTTTTTTTTCCATGTATCCACGCTGCACTAATTTGGAGGATAGAATCCAGTGATGTAGCAGCTGACACCACTGATATACCAGTTCATCTAAACATGTGGAGAGTAGTTGTGTCTTCCTTAAGCACAATGATGTAAGCTAAGTGCATAACATTGCACACTGCCTGATATTTAGCAACAATATCACACAAGGGAGAGTTTTTGTTCTTTCTGTTTACTTGCATACATACAGCTTACACATAAGTATACATGCGGCACATACACCATGCCACTAAATAAATGAAGACCTCAGATCAAACCCCAAAAATAATTGAAATCCAAGACTAGACCACAAAATTGAGCCAAACTTATAAATTAATCAGACCCCAGACCAGGCTGTTAATTTTATTCAGAGCCCAAATTAAATCCTAAAATTAATCAGACCCTACCACGTTTCCCCGAAAATAAGACATCCCCCAAAAATAAGACCTAGTGCGATTTTGTTCATGCTTAGAAATATAAGGTCTCCCCTGAAAATAAGAACTAGCAGCGGTCATTACTACAAGGGCACCTATCACCTCCACAACAGCACACACAAATTAATAGTAGATGAAATTATAAGACTTCTCAAATACATGTCATTAAGAATCCAGATAATTTATCTCAGTATTAAAGGTAGAAGAGGTTTACTTTCACTTTGCAAGTCAGGAGATCCTACAGAAAGCTGTGGAACATACCAACTCTGCAGGGGGAGCTGACTGTATAGCTGCTTGTACAGGGTGATCTGAGTCTCTCACTACATACACTGCAGGCACAGCACACTGATGAGATAGTGTGACTGAGATTACCTGCTGCTTCAGAGTTTGGCTGGTTATGCTGATGTTTGTGATGACTACAGTATATTAATAAATAATGATTTTTTTTTGTTCAACAATAAATGTGATTTCTTGTCCATGGAAAAATAAGACATCCCCTGAAAATAAAAAACGTAATAAGGCTGTGCACATCTAAAATATACTTTGAAAAACGTAAGCATAGGTGCACACTGAAAAGGCAATAGCATACATCTAACACAAATATCAGTGGCACACTAAAGACTAAGTAAAACCTCAAGGTATATAGAAATATTGGAAATGCATTACTGCTAAGGAAAATATGAAACCTGGGACTCTTAGTTTACAGTTTTTGATCAAAGATTGTATTAAGCTCACCTCCCAAAACGTCAAGGGGATCCCAGAGCAGGTGAGTCCCTACACTGAACATGCTACCTCACTAGGAGTCAATTCAGACTGCAACTTCACAGGGAGTGATAGGAACTTGCAATTGGGTTATCCTGCACTGGTTAAAAAGAGGCAGCTGAGTGCAGCAAGGCAATGAGATTGCCATTTCTCATTTTAACCAGTGCAGGATAACCCAATTGCAAGTTCCTATCACTCCCTGTGAAGTTGCAGTCTGAATTGACTCCAAGTGAGGTAGCATGTTCAGTGTAGGGACTCACCTGCTCTGGGATCCCCTTGACGTTTTGGGAGGTGAGCTTAATACAATCTTTGATCAAAAACTGTAAACTAAGAGTCCCAGGTTTTCATATTTTCCTTAGCAGTAATGCATTTCCAATATTCCTATATACCTTGAGGTTTTACTTAGTCTTTAGTGTGCCACTGATATTTGTGTTAGATCCCCTGAAAATAAGACCTAGTGCATCCTTAGGAGCAAAAAAAAGTAAAAAATATTCTGACCCCAGATCAGAAGTCTTCTTACACTCACTGCTCCTTGCTTCTCTTTTGTTCCAAATACCATCACACACAGGGTTCTGAAGGCAGCACTAGGAATTTTTTTGTGGGACATATACTAAATGTAATGTCTCTTGAAGACATCAAGACCTGGTGAAGTGATACTGAAAGCAGAAGGGATCAAGAACTGAGAAACAGTTATTTAAGTCGTTCTCATTTCTCTTGGCATGTCTTCGCCTCCCTTCTACCAAGGGGGTTATTTTAACCATATAACCAACTCCATATGTAAGCCTCTAATTATTCATGAATAACATGAGTGTGCTCTGGAGTTCCTCAGCTCTTTTCCCAAAAGCCTTTGCTTTATGCAAAACAGTCAGTGAGGTCTGATAGGCTAGTAAATACACACACAAAACAATTTCCTGGTGTCTCTCCTCAATGTGAGATATTTCCCCCTTCTAAGCGAATTTTGTCTCTCACCCAGTCAAACCAGAAAGTTCTATGCTGCTCTGATGAGGGGCAAAAACCCCGAAACAGCTGTCTGCATCTGAACTTAAATGGTTTGGCTCAAATCCTTTTCACCTTGCATAGCTCCTGCGAGCTACATTGTGAATTGTGGATATCTACATCCATTAGAGTGCTCAATTGAGTTCCTCAGCTCTTTTCCCATAAGCCTTTGCTTTATGCAAAACAGTCAGCAAGGTCTGATAGGCGAATAAATCCTCACACCAACCAATTTATTGTTGGCTCTCCGCAAGGAGAGATCTTTCCCCCTTCATGAATAACATGTGATACTACTATGCATACATATAGTATACATACTATACATACCATACATGGTGGTTTTAGCTTATTGACAGACAGTCAACAGGGCTTCATGAATGAGTACATGCTTCCTGGACTGGCTTATTTTATTAAAGTAGTCATGTGCATGAGACAACCTCCTTAATAAAAAGCATCATAATTGGTAATGATCATGTTACAGATAATGCTATTATAAAATGCAATCAAAATGATAAAAATAAATGTTGATTTAAATAAAAATATTCTACAGATTATAAATGCTGTTAGGCAGGATTCAATGTCAAATATTTTAAATGGGTGCTTCTAAAATATCCTTGGATTCAGCAAAGTAAGTCCCATCAGTGTCAAAAGGAT
This sequence comes from Phyllomedusa bahiana, assembly GCA_025379985.1. Lineage (NCBI taxonomy): Eukaryota > Metazoa > Chordata > Amphibia > Anura > Hylidae > Phyllomedusa > Phyllomedusa bahiana. The sequence goes on from JAODAL010003347.1 coordinate 125,796, forward strand.
TAGATGTTGTTAGTTTAATTGATGGGTTTAATGTGTTGCTGTGCTGAACATACAAAACAAAATTGATGTATGGATTGTGAGAATTGTTCTCTTTTGCTTCATATTTCTCATCCGTTTTAAGATATGTCTGACATATTCTGAATTGTTGCTGTAAAGTTTTGTTTTGATGATAAATGATGAACTTGGTTTCGTGATCAATTGCTCTTCAAAATCAATATTTTCATTTATTTGCAGATTTCATATGGAATGGATAGCTACAGTTTTGGCCTTACCTCCAAGGTAACCTGACACTCTACTGCTGTGGTATACAATCTGCATAACCCGCTGTTGATGGCAACCTGCTGATAAATCTGACAATGAGATTTAAGAATAATTTATGAACAAGTGTTTGGCAGTTATATTAGAAACCTTTATTTTCGGTCAATTTCTGTTTGCTTAATATTTGTTCTGTCTTTATTCCCTTTCATTGATTTTGGGATATTTATTTTTTGGCAAACTTGTATCTCCAAATTGGGGAAATGTTCATGTAGTGATCATAGTAGTTTTCTGCATTATCACTAGAAAAGTGATTCTTTTGTTTTTGGTTTATAGGTTGATATAAAATGGTGAGATAGATAGATAGATAGACAGACAACCAAATTTTTTACAAAAAGTATGGAATTCCCATTCCATACTTTTTGTAAAACATTTGGTTGACCATGCGTTTTGAACTTTGTGCATTCTCTTCTTTGACCAAATTATGAAAAGCTATGCCTTATATATGTAAATAAATCTTTCCTTTTTTTGCACTAAATTACCTGTCTGGTGTGCAGTGGATATGTATATTTAACTATTGATGGTTTTTTCCACTTTGCACCCAATTACCCATAAGCTACCTAGGTGTGCGTGACCCTCTTTTTGTAATTAGACTTCTGTTGTCTTCCGACTTGGGCTGAATGAAATGTCACTGGTGCAGGCTCTGATTGGCTGCAGTGGTCATGTTACACTGCCTGATGTCACCATTTGGAGCCTTGACTTCTGAAAAGAAACTCAGGGGGATGTAAAGTGACTGCTGCAGCCAATCAGAGCCTGCATCGGTGACATTTTGTTAAGTCCGAGCTGAAAGACAACAGAAGACTGGTGAAGAGGACTGAGAGGCTCATCACTGGCTACAATAGTCACAGGTGAATATGTTTTTTTTTTTTTTTTTTTATCCCAGCTTCTACACCATAGTTAAACAATCCCTTTAAAGCCAGGTGAAAACGAGTATGTTAAGCCACTTGCTAAATGCTTATTATTTATTTAATGGGGCAGTCCTATCTCAGGTATTTCTGCCATATCTATAGGATATTTATAAATGTCTGATGGGTGCAGGTCCATGCAGGTTTCACAGCAAATCGAGAGATGCCCATGCTTACATGGTTCCTCTCTGTTCACCTCTATAGAAGTTCAGAGTACAGTCGAAAAAATGTGTCCAAGATGGGAATACCCCTTCACTGACATTCAAACCTATTTAGCTTGTCTTGTTTGCACTATTTGGTTGGTTATTTAGTTTTTTAATGTACTTTTGTGTACTGATTTTTTTTTAATGTATGAATTGTTTTTAACTTTAGTGTTACCTCCTTCAATGCTTACTGGTGATTTCACTCTAGTATTTGGTCTTGGCAACCACAGGGACAGCTTTAGGGTCTAAATAACTTCTGTTATTGCACTGGTCATTTACTTGTCTTTATTCAAAAGAGCATCATTGACCCAGATGTTCTAGGGACTGTGAACTTGCAACCCAATCCATATTTTGTGTGCACTCATATGGAAAGCAGCTACACAGGACAATACTACATCCCCTAGTCTATTGGTATGATTTTGATGCCTTATGGTAAATGTTTTATTATTGCATGCTGTTGGTACAGAGGTTTTATTTGTATACTATATAGCTGAATTTTGTGTGCACAGCATGGCACCCCATTAGCACTGTCCAAATGACAGAAAGCCCTGGCTGAAAGCTTCATGTTACCATGGCTCATCTTAGAAGTGTTTCCATCAGGATACACATAAGAGTAATAGTAGCAGGAGATCATTTTAGGTCAGGTAAGTGCTATCACACCAAACATCTATTAAAATGTCTGTAGTTAGCCTAAGTTGTCCATTGACAATAAATCTCCGCATTGCTCAGCACATAACGCCACATTCCCTTGCATAGATTTGTTGATGCCTGCGTATTCTATATGCAAAAGAAGTGTGTCTTTAGATAAACTAGAATATGTGGTTATAGGAAAAGAAACCATTACACAGCTCAAGTGTGCCGTTAAAATAAGGTGTTGCCGCCAAATGATTTTAAATATACAAGAGCTCAGTGCAATTATCTTCCACAATTACATATCCCAATAGGATCTTTCTGCACTTATGTTGAGAAGCTGGTATGTTATCAATTTACTGGAGACATAAAAAAAAGCCAGCAATACCAGAGGGAATGCCACTAAAATACTGAATTTATTTCTATTATAGACAATAGCCCCTGTGGACCTTAAACCGGTGCTCACAGGAGCACCCAAGTGCCATGAAATAGCAATTTTCCTGCTACTGACTATGAACTATGTACACTCCTGTGCATTGAATCCTCTCATATGCAAAAGCTCTTGGCTGGAGCTTTGAAGAGCCATTATATAGTTCTTGTGATATTGCTTTAGTCTCTCCCTTCCAATCATAGCACTATCTATTTTCTCAATGGCTTCTAGAATACATTATATGAATAGGAAGGCTACCTGTTAATCTTCCATCTGTAAACTCGACAGGTCTCTTTTAATGGAAGTCCATTTTCTTGTAATATGGTTATTTATAGGATAAAAATAATGATTATATTACTCTGCTCTTTTTTTAATTTTTTTTGAATCCCTGCCATAGAATTTCTAAACTCATTTATTTTTTATAGTGGTAGCTGTAGAGCAGCAAGATGTTCCTTTGGCTCTCAGTCTTGAACACAATACAGAGAATTGTGAGATATATCAAGGAAATATATTACATAGGAAGACAAAGTCTCATTAGTGTTATTTATAGCATTCTCAAACCTCATTAGAAGAACGTTTGGTAGATGCAAAAATGCATTACAAGCAATGTTTTCTTTAGTGAGCGAGAACACTTTCTATTCCGTTCCTGTTTCTGGATAAGCAGTATCCGCTGGGTACTAGGAAGATAAAAAGGTGATGTAATATGCATCGCATAGGTATGTACAAAGACTCAGAAGCTGTAGGAGGCAGAAATGTTCACTGTGCCCCTAATAAGGTATTGTTTTAAAGTTTTGTGTCATGCATCTCTTGTAAATGTATATACACATACACTGTAGTGTACAAAAGTTTTAGACAGTAAAAGAAAAGAAGATGCAAAGTAAGAATGCTTTCAAAAATAGAAGTGTTAGTAGTTTATTTCCATCAGTTAGCAAAGTGAATGAACAAAAAATCAATATAAAATAAGTATTTCTGTGTGATCACCCGATGCCGTCAGATCTTATAGGTACACTTGAATACATTTATAGACTTGGTGAAGAGATTGTTCCAAACATCTTGGAAAAGTAACCATAGCAACTTCTACTGTCAGGTGTATTCTTACTTTGCAGCAGTTTTGTATTATTTCCCCTTTAAATTAAAAAATAAATAAATAAATAAATAAAAATCAATAAATATGGATGCATAACATATTTCCCCCTTGGTACAAAAATGGCCACCACAACTGTATAGAATATGCTATTAGATTGAACAGTATTATAGTGCTTAGACCACATCTAAAGAGATTCACATACTGAAATGTTAAATTAGGTCTTTAGTACTTACATACAACTATGGAATAATGCAAGGAGTATATATGGCAGAGGAACAAGGCCGGGTTCACACGGCTTATAGCGGCACATACCTGTGAGTACCACTACACGCTCATTATTTGGAGTAAATGCTGGCCAGTGCGTACTTCAAACAGCACTTTTGCCCAGCCTCCATCCACATTTACTTTTCCCTGATATGTCACTTTTTTCTTCTGGTTCACAGTACATGCTGGGGAAAATGGCAGGTAACCATACCACTCAATGTATGCTATGATTTAGCATATTCGCAGGGCGTACTTTGGGCGTATTGTAGCACAATTTGGCGCCGACATTTACCCCACAAATACACCGTGCGATTAAACCCTTAGGAAGCTTTTAATGATTTTGGTATACTATACAGTATATGTTTGTTATATAGGTCAAATAGTTTTTCAGGATTAAGTTTGCCTTATAGAAGTTCAGAACCCCATCGTGGAACTACTGTTGTATCCATCGGGATACATTTTTAAGGTATCCTTATGGATATCATGAACAGAAAAAGACAGGTGAATGGATAGATGATTTAAAAAGACAGAACATAAAAAAGAAAATGACTCTCATTTGTATCCCTATTCATACAAACTAAAATACAAATATTCAGCTGTGTCCTGTTTGAGCATCTCTTGCTAATTGGAGTTATGGATTTGGCATCATCATTTACTTAAAGGGGTTTTCTCACTACAAGGATTGCATTTTATGTTAAAGATCTTGCAAAAACAAGTCACTTTGCAATATATGTCCATTAACAGTGTCCTACCCACTCCTAGATATCCCCTCTTGTATGAGCTGCATCAGCTTCTCAGGTCGCTATAGCTACAGACCTGTTTGATCTCTCCTGATAGGCTGGCAGTGCTGGCTGCTATAGCTACAGACCTGGCTTCTACTGCAGCCTAGTAGAAGCCAGTAAACATGCCCCTGAATTCAAAATTAAACTAAGAAAACAGAACTGAGGTGAGATGAATCAATGGAGTGAGACAACCCCTTTAATGATATTTAACCAAGTAAATGTCTGGTCCTCAGCACAAAAACACTTAGGCCCTCCTGTCTTAAACGCCCTCCAGTAATATTATACTGTTAATGACAAAACCAATCCTATTATTTTCTATGGCAGCAATTTTAGATGAAACACACCAGATGTATCCCTAAGCCAGACAGAAAAAAATTGTATGTAGCATTTTGTCATTCCAGCTGTGGACACCACATTGATGCACAATTTGCAGTTACTCAACTGATGTAAAACCATATTTAAAATGTCAGATTTTCTGCAAATATTCAAATTATGGAAACATGTATGAAAAATGTCTAGGTTTAATCAGAGCTTCCCTTTCATTTTTTCAGAGCACTATAGGAAATTAAAGGGGAGCTGTGATCGGTTGCTATGGATAACAAAGTCTTAGCCCTAGACAGTTTTCATACATGAGACCCTATATGTTCTGATATAGGTCAAACTGAAAAGCTAATTTTCGTTTTTTTTTTCACAAACCAAAACTTTGATGTGTCAAAGGAAGTGAACTATAACTGGTTGGATCCTACGCTAGGAATGGTCAAAACATGAGAGAGGTAGGTAGGGAGTGGTGCGATGCACAAAATAAATGGCGATGGCCAGACATATACATTTTCTGCAAGAAGATATCCCCACATGAGAAATAAAGGAGTGGGCTACAAATAGGATAGCTAGAGAAAGAGAGATCTGACACACTGATAGCTGAGTAAGAAGTGATTGGGTTCTTAAGGTAACTAAAGAAGGAGTGGTGTGGGACATGAAATAAAAAAGGAAAGAGAGGCAAAGAGGAAATGGGACATAAGGTACGCTGTGGTCTTGCACATCAGATAACTTGGCGAGTCAAGTACTGACACATAATTTAACTGTGGAATAAGTGGTTTGGTGCACACAATAACTGGGACATGCGTTGAAGTGGTCCTGTACACAGCAAAAGTGGGAGTAACATGATAAATAAGATGGCCGGTAGAAGGTGTTGTCCAGCACATACGATACTGGATCAGAGGAAGAAGTGACCTGCTGCAAAAGATAACTGAGGACGTACAATGTGGGTCTGGTAATTGAGGACAATGGTACTGGTCTTCACCCTCAACCCACACAAGGCGGTTTAGACCCCACTGCAGGATATTTCGTGGTTGCTACTCTCAGCTCAGGTTGCTGCTACAATAGCTGTCTTCTAGTATGTGGCAAAGATGGAGCAGGAAATATATGTAATCAAGCAAGCAAAGAGTCTGGAAAGTCAGGAGTATAGTCATGAGGATAGGCATAGTGGAAAAAAACGTGTAGCAGGGAGTCATAACCCACAGCAAACATTGTAGCAACATTTAAGATAAGGCAAAGAGCCTGTGGGGAGTATCCTTTTAAACATGTGGTAGGGTGTTGTCATAGTTGGGGGAAGATATTGGAGACATACACTGGTTCTTTAAATTAGTCAGGACCTGAGCATGTACTAGGAGGCAGCAGATGGTCTACAATCAGCATCAGTTACTTGAGGCGCCTGGAAGTGTACTGTAATTTCAGAGCCGCATGGAGCAGCGCAGTGTCAGACAGATGGCCTGGTTCCTGACTCGTGACAATAGCTAGGCTGGAGGATGCATGCCATTCACATGACACCATATTTAGCGATACATTTATCAGCCATGTCTCATCCAGTCTTGTTGCTTTTTCTCTCACAAGACACAATACATTTGTAGCTGTGTCCTTTCTGCACGTCGCTTTCTAGTCAGCCATAATAAATATGCAAGGAGCTCTGTCATTGTCAGAAGAACCCAAAAACATTGAAATGACAATATAAGAATATGTGCTTCAAAAATAATATGGTTCCATAACTGATGGAAAATAACAGTATCGAAAGTTTTAAAACCAAAACAACATTGCCTTCTATACCCAGATAGCCATGAAACGTTATCTTAGATTAATGCAATCTTGTTATTTTTCTGACTGAACATTTTAAAGAATGATTACACAACTCAAATTTTCATTGTTGTAATTGCCGCATAGAAGTCATTTTGTTGTTCTGAAAAAAAATATTATTTTCCTCTTCTCTAGACTTGAATACAAACCTGTTCTTGCTTTTTTATGAGGAGACTATTTTGCTCCCTCATCTATTTCTAAGGCTAACATGCTACCATCTTTCCTCATTATAACAATGTGAATATAATAACATGCAATGAAACGAAGGCTTGGGCACACATGAATTGCTTAGAATTAGTGTTTCATTTAAATGCAGATGGGGATGAGTAAGTGAATTTTTGCAGTGTTGTGAGTTTTATGCTTATTTATTTATTTTTATGAGGGAAAAACATCCTTTCTCTGTTCTGTGTAACTGCAATAAAGGGAAGAAGAGCTGCGAAGAGCTTCTTCTGAATGTGCCGCTTCGGGTGAAAAAAATATAACACCTGACATATTGTTCAAGGGTGAGTCATCAGCTATGCAAAACTATTCCTTCAAGCATAGAAGAGGAGATCATTATATTATTTTTTATACCTATGAAGGAAGATTGTGTAATGTTTTATGTTGAGATAACGTGAAAAGAAAATCTGTGGTATTTTATTGACACCAAAGTTTAAAAGATACAAAAGAATTCAATAATTAGAAGAAACTTGTAAGCTTCCCTCTGCACCATTTTTTTTTTTGTTATCATAATTTCACCACCATAGAATTAATAGTGCTTTAAAAAAAACAAAAGAAAACAATGAAGGTTGGTAATATCAATTTAAAGAGGTTGTGCCACTATAGACTTTTATCACCCACTGTAATACCCAGAAAGATGAGCAAGATTAGGGTTATTTAGTTTACAGAAAAGACGGCTTCGGGGGACATAATAAATATATTTAAATACATCAAAGGTCAATATAGAGATCTCTCCCAAGATCTATTTATACCCAGGACTGTATCAAGAACAAGGGGGGGCAACCACTACATCTTAAGGAAAGAAAGTTTCTACATAAACATAGAAAGGGATTCTTTACTGCAAGAGCAGTGGAACTCTCTGCCAGAGGAACTTGTCATGATGAATTCAATAACAGAGTTCAAAACGGCTTTGGATGTATTTCTAGGGAATAATAATATAACAAGTTATAGTGACTAGGATTCTGGAGAGGGGTCGTTGATCCAGGGATTATTCCGATTGCCAGATTGGAGTCGGGAAGGAATTTGTTCCCTCAAATGAGGACAATTGGCTTTTACCTCATTGGGGTTTTTTGCCTTCCTCTGGATCAACACTTTAGCAACACTTTAGCAAAATAGGCTGAACTGGATGGACGTCTTGTCTTTTTTCGGCCTTACAAACTATGTAACCAATGTAAATATGTAATGCTGCGATCCCCATCAATCATTAAAATGGGATTCTTGAGACCCCCAATCCTTCCTCAGTGCGTGAGTGCAGTGAAGAAGGCTATAAATGGAGCAGTCATCGAACATATGCACTGCTGCTCCATTCAAAGTCTATGGAATGACATACATGGGTGAGTACAATGCTCCCTTTATTAATAGGAGCTTATGTTTGTTCACTGTAGACTGCAACCACAGGGAATGTATCATCACAAAATGACACACAGTAAAGGGGTATTTCCATCTCATTGATTAGATTTAAAAATGTAGGCAGAGGTAAATATAGAGAATTACCATACATATTGCTCCTCTGATTTTGCTTCATTTCAGAGTTACAGCCATCCTTATATCCTGCTTGTTTACATATGCCATCCTATCAGGTCTTAAGAGTATCTTTATGTATAATTATAGTGAAGATAACAGAGTCTCTCAGCAGCTAACAACCTGTCAGCAGTATGGCAGCATACATGTTTTTCTCCCCCACTAGAAGCTTCATTTTACAATAAATACAACGCTGCTAGATCAGATTTAGAGCCAGACATCCTGCTTGGACAGTTCCATTGTTTCTTAAACCCCTCCATCAGTAACATCCCTATAACAGGATCAGTTAGGGATAGGAACTAGCAGTGCTGACATATCAGTCACTGCTGTAGGCTCATTTTGCATTGTACATGGGAGCCTTTGGAGGCAGTGAAGAGTGAAAACAGCTAGATAGGACAACGTTAGAGTAACTTCAAATGATGTATTGCGACACATACTTGTGAGCACCACAATACGCCGGGTGTTTTAGAAGCAGGCACTGGCCAGCACTTACTTCTAAAACGCTCAGTGCCGGCTCCCATTCACTTTCATTTTCCCCAGCATTTGTACGCTGGGAGAAGTGACATGTCACTTCTTTCTCCCAGTGCGTAATACGCATTGGGGGAAAACAGCAGGTAATCATAGCTCTCATTGAGAGCTATGAATTACCGTATTTGCGGTGCGTAATTCGGATGTATTGCAGCACAATTGCAGTGAGGAAAAAAAGTATTACTAGTCAGCCACCAATTGTGCAAGAATTCATTTGCAAATTAGGGTGGAAATAAGTATTTGGTCAATTAAAGTTCATCTCAATACTTTGTTATATATTCTTTGTTGGCAATGACAGAGGTCAGACATTTTCTCTAAGTCTTCACAAGGTTGGCACACACTGTTGCTGGTATGTTGGCCCATTCCTCCATGCAGGTCTCCTCTATAGTAATGATGTTTTGAGGCAGTCGCTGGGCAACATGGCATTTTAACTCCCTCCAAAGGTTTTCTATAGGGTTGAGATCTGGAGATTGGCTAGGCCACTCCAGGACCTTGAAATGCTTCTTACAAAGACACTCCGTTGCCCTGGCAGTGTACTTGGGATCATTGTCATGCTGAAAGACCTAGCCTCGTTTCATCTTCAATACCCTTGATGATGGAAGGAGGTTTGCATTCAAAATCTCGCGATACATGGCCCCATTCATTCTTTCATGTACAAGGATCAGTCGTCCTGCTCCCTCAGCAGAGAAACAGCCCCAAATCATGATGTTGCCACCCCCATGCTTCACAGTAGGTATAGTGTTATTTGGATGCAACTCAACATTTTTTCTCCTTCAAACACGAGTTGTGTTTGTACCAAACAGTTCTACTTTGGATTCATCTGACCATATGAAATTCTCCCAATACTCTTCTGGATCATTCAAATACTCTCTAGCAAACTTCAGATGGGCCCAGACATGTACTGGCTTAAGCAGGGTGACACGTCTGGCACTGCAGTCTCTGAGTCCCTGGTGTTGTAGTGTGTTACTGACGGTAGCCTTTGTTACGTTGGTTCCAGCTCTCTGCAGGGCATTCACTAGGTCCCCCATGTGGTTCTGGGATTTTTGCTCACCATTGTTGTGATCATTTTGACCCCACGGAGTGAGATTTTGCATGGAGCTCCATATCGAGGGAGATTATCAGTGGTCTTGTATGGCTTCCATTTTCTAATTATTCCTCCCACAGTTGATTTCTTCACACCAAGCTGCTTGCCTATTGCAGATTCAGTCTTCCCAGCCTGGTGCAGGGCTACAATTTTGTTTCTGGTGTCCTTTGACAGCTCTTTGGTTTTTACCATAGTGGAGTTTGGAGTGTGACTGTTTGAGGTTGTGGAAAGGTGTCTTTTATACCGATAACAAATTCAAACAGGTGCCATTACTACAGGTAATGACTGGAGGACAGAAGAGCCTCTTAAAGAAGAAGTTACAGGTCTGTGAGAGCCAGAAATCTTGCTTGTTTGTAGGTGACCAAATACTTATTTTCCACCATAATTTGCAAATAAATTGTTTCCAAATCAGACAATGTGATTTTTGGGATTTGTTTTCTCATTTTGTCTCTCATAGTTGAGGTTGACCTATGATTTCAATTACAGGCCTCTCTCATCTTTCTAAGTGGGAGAACTTGCACAATTGGTGGCTCACGTGCCAAATTACACTTTGCAAAAACGCAGTGTGAACATATCCTTAAAGTATTGTATTTATTATTAACCTTTTTATGTAACTTTTGCCAGTGATTTCTTATGTATCAATATCAAAATAAATAAATAAAATATTCTAGTATGCACAGAGGACTCTAGAACAGTTATAGCAATAAGCAGCACTATTAAAATTGGTATTATGAAATGTAATTCATTTTGTACTGTTTTATGTGGTATTGCAATTGTGTCATCATACAGTCCCTGTAAGAGACTCTAACACATGGTTGTGATGTAAGTCCTTGCAGGTCTAAACATGGAGTTCTGAGATGATGGGAGCCGTTAGAGTCTACATAGCAGCTCTAGATAGGTGGGGCTGTTAAGTTGAATTAGTCTTGCAGCTATGTAGTCATAGTTCAAGTTGCAGTTGGAGCACCTGCAGTTGTTCATGTGCATAACCCACCAGTAACCCAGAGTCAGGCTTCCCCATACCAGTGAGTTGCAGTAAGAAAAGTCACAATTAATTAAAGCTGAGAAAAGAACCCCCATTGACAGCGTCCATTGCCTGACATTGACACCTTCTTGGTGAGGCTCATCTTATGTCCTGAGTGGGCCTCACCATCATAGTTGACTCCGTTGGCTTTCTAGTATTATTTATTTATTTGTCCAGTGATTTAGAGCTTCAAGGAAGATAGTAGAAACAGAATGCACTCCTTCATTTGGTGTATAGAAACATGTATAAAGGGTCAGTTATGTAACTAAGAGGACTATGCCTTCATTTTATAGCAGATAAACTGTTTCCACTTTAAATTAAGACAGAACCAAAATCCTGTTCAATTACCACATTGTCTCCTGTCATTTATTCATGTATGTTACAGTCACAATAAGCGGTTTAAAAAGGCAAGTTCCACTCAGAACAGGCCTCGCCATGATCGACCAAAAAAGCTGAGTGCACGTGCTCAGCACCATATCCAGAGATTGTCTCATCAAAATAGATGTATGAGTGCTGCCAGCATTGCTGCAGAGGTTACAGGGGTGGAGGGTCAGCCTGTCATTGCTCAGACCATATGCCGAACACTGCATCAAAGTCGTTTAGACATTGATGGCTGTTTGTTGAGTTATGTTGAGGGCACACCAAATTTACACTGTTATACAAGCTGTACACCGACTACCTTGCATTATATCAGTGCCATGTCTTTAGTGTTGTCCCATGAAAAGATATAATACAATATTCGCAAAAATGTAAGGGGTGCACTTACTTTTGTGAGATACTGTGTATGGCTTTTTATGCATCCCCCTGTCCCGAGGCCTAGTTAGAATTCTAGAATTCATAGGGTCCCAAAGCAAAATGAGATGGGGTTCCACCATTTAGTGGCATTAGACTAAAACAGCAGCAATAATTAAAGGTTTAAATAATGCTACCATATATCAAGGAACGCAAATTGTAGCTGGAGAGCATGAAACCACAACTATTTGTTCTTGTACCTAGGTGGGCCCCCTCAACCTCTGGGTCCCAAGGTTGTCGCTGTGGCTGCTATGACTATAACTATGCCCATGTACCTGCTACTCAGTGGTTTATAAACTATAGTAATCTCTTATATTTCTTTCACAATTAACTTTCAATCATTGCAGCTGCCAAAAAGCACACACATTCTGCTGTACAGTTTACACAAAAATACAGGTGGTAAGTATATATCTCTAATGTGGCCGCCCTAAGAAAAATAAATAGCTACAACATTTAAAAAAGACAAAGAACATTCTCTTCTCTACAGACTTGCATCTAATAACTAAATGTGAAAATTAAGCATTAGACAGTGTTATTTTAAATGAATGGGTTGTCCATATATTGCACTGGTGTGTTAGGTCCTCTAGAGCAAGAGGTGTTCCTCATACAGTAGCTTTCATAAGCTAAAAGCCTGACTATACAACCATCCTATATAAATTCAGGATTACCTGACATAGAAAAACTATCTTGAGCTTATCAAGTCTGCATTTGTTGAGCATATCTAAAACTATTAACCTGACTAAATAATTTACAAAGCAAAGCCACAAGATTGATGTCATCGATAGCATCTTGTCGCCCTCAGATCAGGATTCCGTGGACCTTCTAGAAACCGAGGCCAATTTATCTACTATATTAATTTATTCAACATACCAGTTATAGATGACTGTATTATGTATGGAACAGGTTTACAGAGAAAGCTTTATTTTACCGAAGCTAATGAAAAATTATGTTGACTTTTAATGTATAAATTAACAAATAGTTTTACTGTATATTCCCCTATATTCATTTCTGTTTCATAAAAAAGCATTTGACCCTGTGCTTAATGCAAATTGCTTTAGTGAATTAGTCGTGAGGTGAGTAAATTTAATTGCTTCTAATGTGCTGTGAAGTTCAGGTTTGTGTTGATTAAAGGTCTAAATAATTAAAAATACAAAAGACGTGGTATTTAATGTCAAAATGTGTATAGTAGACTTCACTTTCAATTAACTTATATTAGGGAAATGATTACTACTTTTTATGTAGCAAGAAAATGTTGATTCCTTGCTCAAATTAAATGGGGCTTAAATAATGGGACACTAGTATTGACTAATGCAGATGACGTGGGCTTAACAACATTTAGGCCTCATGCTCATGGTTAAGTTGTATCACTCTGTAGTACTATGTCAAGAAGTGATGTTTACTGGGTAGAACATCGAGAGGAAACATGGAGGTCCATAGGTTCTCCATTTGCCATTGTATGGGTCCCGTGCACATATTTGCCATGTGCATGAGGCCTAATTTATAGAAACAATAGCACACAATGTCCAGTCAGAAAGCCAAGCCTGGGTTGCACTTACTGGAAGGATAACCAAAGTAGGTCTAGTACCTCAAATATCTAGAACTTTTGGAGCCTGGAACAGTCTCTGAATATGCCACCCCTTTTCACAGTTCACACCCTACTTTTGTAGGCTGCTGTCTTTTTACAGACCACACCTCACATACATAAATCATAATTGCCAATTAAATATTATCCTGTTTTATGTCAAAATAAAGTAAAAGCCATAACTTTTGGACATATGGACTTGGGGAAAGTTGATGTTTTTATAAGTATCTTGTTGGGATACATAACAGTTTTCGATCACTTTTTAAATTTCTTTTTTGTGTGTTTGAGGTTAGAAGAAGAAAAAAAATGTGGTTCTGGCTGCTTATTTTTTAATTAATGTATTTTTTTTTTCAGAATTCCCTGTCCACCTTAAATTACATTATAAATGTTGGATTATTATGGATAGTGCTTAGAATTGGGACAGCCTGCAGGAAAATCAGGTAGCCAATCAAAAATCTGCCAGACTGGAAAAATAAAGTGTATCATACCCTTCCTTTTTTCTGCTGATTTGCAGACTGTTGATTAGTTGCCCGATTTTCTCACAGAATACAATTTGGTTGCCAAAAATTCGAATCTGACACACAACACTATTTAGGGAAACGGCGATACTTATTAAATATACCTTTTTTTCTTCAAAGTGTTTTCTAATGGAGGAAATAAGTGATTTGTGTTTTCTTTTTTCTTTTTATTTTTTTGTTGGTTATGTTTAAATAAATGTTTTAGCTATAATTCCCATAGTACAGGCATCGAATAATAGTGTCAGCCACAGTGCTCATAGATTAGTTATATTAACATTGTAAGTATGATAATTCCAGTCATTATTCCTAACTAATGGTGTCAGAGAAAGTGAATGTATAATAGTGCTTGACATCAAACCTATATAACAATGACAGGGACAGTGCTTAAATAACAAGGTCCACTTAATAATAATAACCTCTATGCTTATAGAATAGATCAGCAAAATACCCAGAAATTGCCACAAAAAATAGTAGTGTGTTAGGTACGTATTAAGAAAAAGTATGAATAAGGTCAGGTAGACATGAAAGAGTCTGGCGAGGTAAAAACTGCTCTTTAGATGTTTAAAGCATGAGCTGCAAGAAGGCCAAGCACGGAAAAAAACTGCTGTTGACAAAAAGCTGAAGCTTACTACTAGTTTAGTAGAACTCAATTTGCCATTGTTAGGAGCTGAACACCGTTAGAGAGTGAGAACTATGTAGACTATCCCTAGATGAGCCATCTCCCACACTGCAAGCAAAGAGACTGTGACCAGAGCCCTTCTTTGTCTTGAAAATTCTACATAGTAACTGCCAAGAATGTGTGTCTCATGGAAATCTAACCACAAAATGTTGTGCTTATTTGGCAACCGTAAAGCTTTTGGTCTCTTAATGAGTAAATTTAAAGTTGTGCACCACCTATGCCTGACTGTGATGTTGCACTGCCACCTACACATGGGGGTATTAACCTGTCTCCACCAACCCATACCCATCTTACACACTTGTACATTGCAAGGTATAATTTTAAAAGAACCGGTCTTCTTGTAATACTATTTCTCATAAACCAACAGCAGTTTCAAAGGCTGCTCGGTGGCTACTAATCTAACCATTTAATTATGGTTCCATTTATTAGATGTATTGTGCAAATCTGTCTCTGTTCAGTTTGACACTGGTTTGACCAAACTTTTTCTTCTTTTTACTCTGTCCTTAGCCTTAACCAAAACCCTAAGTTGGGTGTTAGGGTTTTTAGGTCTTTTAGGGTTAACTTATCTCTCCACTCTTCTAGGTCCAATGGCGCCATCACTCATGTCACTTCTACTCTGACATCCATTCAAGCCAACTGTGCCATAGGACCAAAAGTGATGTCAGAGGAGAAGTGATATTGAAGCAACAGCCCCCCGGTATTAAAAAGGCCTAGCAACCATATATAGAACGTACTGTTATTATTATTAAGATTATGACTGGAGATGATTTTTAGAACTTTAATCCAAAATTTGATTCAGGTGGACCCAAATCAAAATAGTCAGATTCAGGTTAAATTGGAAAATGAAGTACAACACTATTAGTAAAAAGTAAGATTTACAATGCCTCATATTATGCTACATAGTTAATAGGCCGTGTTCACACGGCTTATTCCCGACGGATTTGTGCGCCGTATTGAGCGCACAAATCCGCCGTGAATAAGGGGCGGGACGGGGGCGGGGCCGGAGCGCGGCGGGGGCGCCGCTCCCGGCCCCATAGACAATGCATTGTTTACGGCGCGTCCGCGCCGTAAATAATGTGCATGTCACTTTCTCCCCCCGTGGCGGATTTGCCAAGCGGGGAGGAGCGACGGATTCCACTGTTCTCAATGATAGAAGTGGATTACCGTAATTGATGCCGAGGATTGGCGCCGTACTGCAGCGCAAATCCGGCGCGCAGTACGGCGCCAATCCGCGGCAAAATAAGCCGTGTGAACGGGGCCATACGGTTGAAAAAAGACATATGTCCATCATGTTCAACCAAGTGTGCAGGGGGGAAAGATGTGGATGAAGAGAGGGGGATAGGAATGTTCTAAGCTTTGTTTCCCCTACCGATGAAGACTTGGATCCCATAAGTCAAGAACCAATCTGCCCTAAATGAATATTTAATTTTTGATCCCAAAATTGCCATCAGACTGGATCTAGAATTTTATACAGCTACAGAATTATAAATATTTTATGGTAGTTATCAAAGCCTTTCTTGAAACTCTTATCTGTTTTGCTGTGACCAGCTCCTGGTGCGGCTATTCCACAGATTCACAATTCTCATGGTGAAGAAGACTTTTCCCCTCTGGAGGTTATACCCTTTTCCTCTAGACAAAGGGAATGTCCCCTTGTCTTCTGAGGTGGTATGAAATAACTTTTCACCATACTTTATGTAATAGCCTTTTATATACTTATATAAATTCCTGTAGTTGTATTTTCTCAAGACTAAATAAGTTTAAATCTTTTAACCTCTCCTCATAAGTAAGATGTTCTATTCCCCTTATAAGTTTGGTTGCTCGTCTTTACACTTTCTTTAGCTTCACTACATTCTTTTTAGAATAGTGAAGAAATCAGGCGATACCTTTTAGAGGCTAACTGAGTATATTTGATAGTGAGCTTTCGAGAGGACTAGCTCTCTTCTTCAGACTGATGTTATACAACAAACTGAAAATACACAGACTTTTTTATACACACAAGACATGGATCTTCAAAGGATCTTAGAATTCTTAAAAATAACAAAATGCAAAATATAGGTACAGCAGTTATTTACAACCTGTCAAGAATTAAACAGTCTGGAAACTTGTGAGGCGTGACGGGAGTGATCAGTAATTATTTCTCTTATCTTTATATGCAATCAGGGGAGATTTGTTGCACTCACAGTTCACACATAGCTTGACATGAAGCTGGCATGAATATTTAACCCATTTTGCAGAGTTTTAAATTTTTGCATTAATTTATATTCCCATTCCTTCCTCTCCCTTTAGAGTCTTAAAATCTCCCATTAAGACCGTTACCTGCAAATCTTCCATGGAATGATTTTCTCCAGAGAAATGTGCGGCCACTGGCAGATCAGTTCTGTTGTTGTTAATGGTGAATCTGTGTGAATTCATACGCTGGCTGAGTCTCTGCCCTGTTTCCCCCACATAGAGGCCTGTGGTAGGACATTGCATACACATAATCAGATACACCACAGGTGCACCTAGAGAAACAAGACCTCCCAACGAAACCAGTCACACAGCTCATCCAGTTCATACTCAGCCACAACTATTTTACTTTTGGAGAAGACCTGTATCTACAGCAAATGGGAACTTCCATGGGAACTTCTCTGGAGAAAATCAGTCCATGGAAGATTTGCAGGTAACGGTCTTAATGGGAGATTTTAAGACTCAAAGGGAGAGGAAGGAATGGGAATATAAATTAATGCAAAAATTTAAAACTCTGCAAAATGGGTTAAATATTCATGCCAGCTTCATGTCAAGCTATGTGTGAACTGTGAGTGCAACAAATCTCCCCTGATTGCATATAAAGATAAGAGAAATAATTACTGATCACTCCCGTCACGCCTCACAAGTTTCCAGACTGTTTAATTCTTGACAGGTTGTAAATAACTGCTGTACCTATATTTTGCATTTTGTTATTTTTAAGAATTCTAAGATCCTTTGAAGATCCATGTCTTGTGTGTATAAAAAGTCTGTGTATTTTCAGTTTGTTGTATAACATCAGTCTGAAGAAGAGAGCTAGTCCTCTCGAAAGCTCACTATCAAATATACTCAGTTAGCCTCTAAAAGGTATCGCCTGATTTCTTCACTATTCTACTACTTTCTATGGCTAACACGGTACAACATTATACTACATTCTTTCTATAAACTGAAGCCCAGAACTGAACAGCATATTTGAAATGAGGCTGCACCAATGCTTTATATAGTGGTAATATTACATCCCTCTCCCACAAGTCCATGTCTCTTTTAATGCACGCCAATCTCCTGCTGGCCTTAAAGGCAGCTGATTGACATTGCATGCTGTTCTATAATCTGTGATCTATAAGTACACCCAGATCCTTCTCAACGAGCGATGTTCCTTTAAATCCTACAATAACTAGATAGGTACTCGCATGGCTCTATGGAGTTTCATTCAATTGCTCAGTCTCATAAGTATAGAACAACCTGTAACCTGTAATCCACCTAAATTCTCTACAATTTTAGAATAGTTCAGTATAAAAGCAATTTCCATGTCTACTCTATATTAGAAAGTTATTATAAATGCAGTTCATGGATGCAATACCAGCAGCTAAGCTTCATTTTCCCAGTATTATCTCCACTGAAGGCTATACCGATAGACGTAAATATTATATTAGACATATTTTTGAAGTACATATGATTTCCATTGAGAGAATAGAATTTATGTAAGGTTATTACATTGTTGAAAAAAGCTCCAATAAATATACCTTCCCATACAGCATGCCTTTAAAAAGTCATCAGTCATGTGCTCCTTGTGTGCATAATAAAGAAAATGTAAGGCTGAATGCACCTGACGAATTGTACTATACATCCACTTATTATACAGAAAGAAGTGAAGGGGTCAGCACTTTTAAATTAATCTCTGGGTGCAAAACATTGCATATTTATCCCTCTGCAAGCTTCAAAGCATTGTGATACATTGCATGTAATAACATGGAGTCAGATCTGCTATGTGGTGTAACAAAGCCCCAAGATTTAACATTAGAAGAAAAAAATAATAGATCCTATTATATAAAATGTGTGTGATGGTTTAAACGACTCTAAATGACACATGCAATTCAACAATTAAACATGGTACATTTATACATTTATATAACGTCCTATGTAGATAATGGATATTCTGCTGGAATAAAAAAAGAACAAAAAAACAGCTTTTTCCATCTGTCTGTTTTATGTCTTTTACAATCTTATGTGATTAAAGGCCAAAGGGCATCACATAATTTTACATGCAAGTTTTCAATCAGTAACATTTAATCACTTAGATCAGCCGTTTATGAAGGTACATATTATCAGCTAAGGAGTTAAGAAGCTTTCTGTCTTTATTCAATTTGCTTTCATATCACATATTATTGCTCATGTCCTGTGTTGATAATAGACAGAGATATAAGGCTATGCTTAAATGGTCGGGATTTGCTCTGGTAGAATCCATTGTGGATTTTGAAGTTAATCGGGGGGAAATATCCACAGATGAAACTAACATGCAAATTAGCACCCAGATTAGCAAAAATGAACTTCAATGGAGCAAATCTTTGCTTTTCAGCACAATACCCATGCCAATATTTGGCGTGCTGTGGAAAACTATAGTGGTAATTGTTCCATGTACTTTTTTATGGGGCAAAACTACTTCACATTCATGCAGTAGGGTTGCAATTTCTGTCAAAATTTACTGTAGATGTGATCAGGGCTACCTTATCGATTGTGCACATTAGGCAGCTGCCCAGGGCCCCACAAACATAAGGGCACCAGGTGGTGAATGTATGTCCTGGGGATCCAAAACATATGCCCTGGATTGGCACTGCTTATTTCTCTGTTTATGTGTTCTTAGAACATGCAAACAGTTCAAAACCATGGTGGAGCACATAGTCATTGGCTCCCTGCTCTGCCATTTGTCTTGTAGGCTGCATACTGCCTACACGATGTCAGAGGAGTATTCCAACATAGGTGGCGTAATGATATTGGTGTGCTTGGGTGAAGCCTGGCCTGGTGTTATGTCATGTATTTTAGTATGGTCCACTACACTACGATGCACAGGGGCCCATAATACTGTTAAGAAAGACCAGGATGTGATATCTACACCTTAACTCTAACATAATCCACAAAGTGGGAACATAACCTTACATGGACTGTTCATAGTTGGGCTAAGAAGCCTGAGGAGGCCCATAGGCCCCACTGTTCCAAAGCGTAGAAAGGCATTTTTATAAAATGGAGTATGATTTAATTTTTTTTTCTTGCCCTTCTTCTTAGCTGGACGCAGTCTGAGAATGTACTCTGTTGGAAGTTGTTTATGCTATATGTGACCATTCAAGGGTTGTTGTCTGAATTTCAGCCTGTCAAGGATTTTACTAGCTTATTGCCTTGGCCTTCTTGTGGAACACTCAAACCCTGGCTCAACCCATATGACAACTTTAACATATATTGGAGCATCTACAGTATACAATCATAGTAAAAGCAGTATGATAGGGTAAAGATTGGTCTGTGTCTGCTTTGTGATAATTGTATGTATTAAAAAACTATCACAGCAAAATGACAAATTCTCAAAATGGCTGTATCCTCAATTTATGGTTATATCATTTAATTTTATGGCCAATAATATATTTTGGACAGCTCAGTGTATCACCATAGAAATAGTTAAAAAGGGGCATGTGAGAGACATTAAAAAGGATTTAATAGCCATCAACTTTCAACAATACTTGTATAAATCATCAATGTGAGAGAATGTGAGAAACTTTGTAATATACCTCATCAGAGAAAACAATGCTTTTTTTCTTTTACTTATCGGACCATATTCCTCCTCCTTCTTCCTTTCTTAGCTCATCATTCACTCTGAAAAACTTGGTAAGAGTCTTGAATTTACAAAACGGACTGTCGGCTGTTTTAGATGAGGATAGACAGAAACAGACCGATACTCAGAGACAGGTCTAGTACATTCAGTTTCTCACCCTGGTGCTGATTCCCAGCTTAGTCTTGATTCACATCTGCTTTGGATATTCTGTTCAGAACCTCCTTCGTAGAGGTGAAAACAGACACCAAAGGATCCATTTCACAATCGACACCTAGGATGCACGAATGATTGATTACAAAGGATCTATTGGGTTTACAATGCCGTATTAGTGTTGATCGAACTGTTCTAGAAAAGTTAAGTTCTAGTAGAACTTCTTGAATTTTTAGAACTGGAACCGAACAGAATATTTTACTGTTCGTTCGAGTAAAGTTCTAGTTCGACACGCCATTATCAGTTTTGTTTTCCGCGGCTTTCTGCAGTTTTCCCAGCCTTCCAATCATCTTTCTGCACTTTTGGCAGCCATCCAATAAGTGCAGAGCATAGAGAAGTGTCAAAAACTTTGTCGCAGAGGTATAGGGCTCTCACTGGCTGCTAAAATCCGTTGACCCTGTTATATATATTTCACTGCATTACCTTGTGAATGTTATTTACAGCTCACTTTCTGTGCTGTAAAGACTGCTCTTAGATAGCATTTTCTTCTCCATAGACATCAATAGTTAGGGAGTCTGGTATTGCTGGCTGCATCTTTCCCACACCCAGAAGTTATTTGGTGACATTTGCAGCCTCACATAATGCCTAACTCTCATATACATGGATATATTTTATACAGAGTGCTTGGATTTGCTTAATCATGCTCAGTGTCCAAAAGTTCTGTTTTTGCAGTTTTGGGGGTTTAGTAATTGTATAACCCACTGTCTCCAAATCTCCTATGTGTCAAAGGGGGCCCCCTCGGGATACAGGGCTCCTGTAGCAGCTGCTACCACTGCACCTCTTAGAGCTACTCCCCTGCTTTCAATCTGTCTTCATCTTTTCAGTAAGCCATTAAAAGGACTGAAGTATTTTAGCTTCTCATTTTTTTTCTGTCACTCTTAGAGCCATATTTTCTTCACTAAGTTGTTCCACGTATCCAGCTTACTGTTATGGATGGTAATTCCAGCTTCTCCTCACCTGTATAGGTATAAAAATTAACCAGAACATCTTCTCCCATGGGGTTTGAGTTTGAGTTGTAGTTCGAATAGAACCAAACACATTAAAGTTCAAGGTTTTAATCAAACTAGAACTTTTTACTGCTTGCTCATCTCTATGCGGCATAGTCATGATCATGCCAGAAAGAACCACAGCTTTGAGTTCTGGTCGCCGGCCACGGCCGTTGCGACGTAAGCTGTGGTTTTTGACATAGTGTCTACATTTGTGTTTACTAGTGTGAACTGGGTTTTCTTCCCTGCTATCTTGATTGATTCCTGGCGGACTCCCAGGCCAGGATTCGTCCAGCACTCCACGGATTAACCTGGTCCTTGTCCTGGGTGATTGACAGCTCTACCCTTCCTATCTGGTCTTCCGTTTTCTTCCTCCTTTTGGGTCTTTGTCCTTAGTTCTCCTGGAAGGTATTTTAGGGTTCTTCTGTTTTCTTCTCCTTGCCTGTTATACTGGTCTGTTTTTTGCCTATAACTCCGCCTCTTTATTCTGTGGCCTACTGTTACTTACTCTGCTTGTTTCACATTTATTCTTCTGCTTTCTGACTTTGTACCGCGTTCCCGATAGTTACCGACTTGGCTTGATTGACCGTCCCTTATTGTGTTTGTATTGTTTGTCTGCGTCATGTGTTTTCACGCTATTCAGTATAGTGCTCAGTCTTCTGGTTGGTGCCGACCTATTAAGGAGTAGGGCACCCCAAAAGGCAGGGACAGGGGTTGGGATCAGTGTCAGGGCCTCACACTGTCTGTATCTGTTTGTGCGCCCCTGACGGGTCCCTTACAGGCATCCATTGTCTAGACAGAAAAAATAGCACAGCTATCAGCTTCCTGCACTAATTTTTCCATCATTCCTGATGGAATGTGCAACGGAGGTTCAAAACATGTGAACCAAAGCCTTTTACTGCTCAGCACTGCTTTTATAATGTTATAAATATCATTGGAGACATCATAGCATTTAGGGCCACATGTATGAAGCTGTTTAGGTTACTATGGTTAAAAGAGTGAGTTTTAGACCTAAACAGTTTTTTTAATACACCAGCTCTTGGATGGCTTACTTTACATTAAAATTTTGCCCCAAAATTATAGTACACTTATAAATCTGTAGTAGGTATGTAAAACACATAATAAATTTGTTACAGGGCAATAACGCTAGTCTTGTGCCACAATTTGAGCCAGAATTCTGGTGCATATTGCTTAGTAAGTCTTCCTCTGTATTTTTTTTTTTTTGTAATATTGACACTAACTAACAAGATAACATTTTTTTCTCAGAAGCCAATGATGACTTTCAAAACAAAGATTGGAACAGTTAAAGTGGAAATCAACTAAGATTAGAAAGACTGATCTATTTAGCAGGGTCATGGAGCAATAGAAAGTGATGGACCTTGATGACCTTTTTAATTAAATGCAGAAGGTGCCCTTTACTTGATGCTTTGGTGAATGCCTTTGATAGAAGGCCTGTGAAAGTTACAGAATAATGTGACCAGAAGGACTAATGAATAAATGGCTATATATTGCATATATATGCAAAAGAAATTCAAAATGTTCTGTAAATGTTTATTAAGTGTGCTACCTGAAATTAACTCATGATTTGATTATAAATAAATGCAACTGTGCTCCTCAGTCATTTATGAAATGTTACTTTCATCAGAGGAATTTGAAGATTATCACAAATATCACAGTTATCAGCAAATGCATGTCACAGTTATGGTCAATGATCAATAAAAATGTAGAAAACACCCTTTAGACAGATGAATGTGGACATTGTTATACTTAGACTTGCAATATGTCTATGCATTATATCTTGACATGGTATACCTTGTTATATAATAAGGTCTTAAAAATAATACTATGGGACACATTTACTATGGCAACTGCACCAGAATTCTGGTGCAGTACTGGAGTATATGCTTTTTACCACATTTATAATATGTTTTAGACAGTCTTTAGACACTATTATGGTCCCAGAGGCTTGGCTTTGTCAAAGGGGTGTAGTATCCCAGGAAGTGGATGGTTTAAGATGGAACACTGTTTGCCTATTTGGCTTCCATCTGAACCCTCTTATTACATCCTGGGTGGCGCCAGTTTTTTGGCATGATGTCCTCCAAAAAAACTGTTGTTGGCCCTGTTTGACATATGTATTAAAGGTCGTGTGGCAAAAATGGGTGCAAGTCCGTCATCCCCAACACTATTGTCTGCGACCCAACATTTTTCAATGAGCCAATGGGGGCGTGTCATGCCAGATTCATACAATTAGACATGGCTGAGCCCAAAGTTGTAGTAGATGAACTGTAATTGCCAATAGGCCAAAAAAAAAAAGAAAAAATAACTAATACCCATAGAATAATGAAAACTAACTTATGATAATTTTAAAACTATATAAAGTTATATAATATAAAATACATTTAAAATTAACCCCTTACCGAAGCTGCAGCACACCTTTCCTCGCTCCCATCAGGGCCCCCACAGTGTAATTTTGGGTTCCTGATCAGTTTATATGGTGGGTGGAAGCCTGGTGAAGGCTTCCATTACTGCCAAGTAAAACCGCAATATTTTTACACCCTATTGCATTGTATTACAATAAATAAGCTGTATAAACTATTGTAAATGAAAAAAATAAAACAGTTATGGTTCTTGATAGGCAGGGAGGAAAAAACAAACGTGAAAAAATAGGCTTGGTTGTTAAGGGGTAAATAATATAAACTTAATATCAAATTATATAATACAAAATTGTTAATACCAATACAATAACTCCAGTACGCATTCAGGTATTTACCGAGTTATTGTAGTATTATCAATGATTACATGTACAAAACAGCAGGCTAGAAATAAAATAAAAGCTGTTAAAATAACATTCCAGTGAATGTGATCTTGTTTGGCGCACCTCAACTCCTAGGTGTCGGCTACTGCAGGAAAATAAAGCAGGAAAATAAAATTTCAACAGTGATTAACCTCTGATTAAAACTTGTTTTATTTCATTTAGAAAAAATGAAAAATAATAAAACTAGAACAAATAACATGCTGCTAAAAATTTTAGACAACGTGCAAAATTCTGACCTACTATCCTACACTTGGATGTATAAAAATTAACGTATAATCTAAAAGGAAATAAAGGTATGATTTGTAAGATTTTAGTAAAAAATAACAGAATTGAAAAATCTTAACACAATTTTATAATTAACGTTATTTTTTCATTAGAAATTCAACTCAATAAACTGCATTTGTGCATAGAGAAGAGGAGAAGAAACGATTGGAATACAAATGTAACTGTTTTTAACTATGATTGATACTAATAGCTATTTATCTCTTGCAACATTCTAAACACAAATTAAGATTGACAGTTCTCTAGGAGGGAGAGCATTGTTACATAGTAGAAAGAGAAAATTTAAAGTATGATTGTATTTCTCCATAGACACAAATGCAGTTACATAGTTAGTACAGCTTAAAAAAGGCATATGGCCATCAAGTTCAACCAAGGGTATGGTAAGATGTGGATGAAGGGAGGGGGATAAAGAATTTTTAAGCTTAGATTTTTCCTACTGATAACGATCTGGATACCATAAAGCAAGAACCAATCTGCCCTAAATAAATATTTAATTTCTGATCCCAAAGTTGTCATCAGCCTGGATCTAGACTTTAATACGGCTGCATAAGTGTTAATAATTTTAAATTTTAAGTAGTTATCTAAGCCTTTCTTGATACCCTCAACTGTTCTTGCTCTGACAGCTCATCAGGCGGCTATTCCACAGATTCATATTTCTCATGTTGTTACTTTTTGTAGAGGCAATTTATATACTTATATAAATGAATCATGTGTTCCCGGAGCCATCTTTTCTCAAAACTAAATAAGTTTAATTCTTCTTACCTCTACTCGTTACTAAGATGTCCTATTCCCCTTATAAGTTTGGTTGCTTATCTCTGCACTTTCTCTAGCCATTTTATCCTTTCTATAAACTGGAGCCCAGGACTGAAAAGTTTATTCTAGATGAGGCCGTACCAATGCTTTATATAGCGGTAATATTACATCCTTGACCTGCTAGTCCATGCCACTTTTAATTCACATCAATATCCTGCTGGCCTTAGAGGCAGCTGATTGACATTGCATGCTGGTCTGTAGTCTATGATCTACAAGAACCCTCAGATCCTTCCCAACAAGTGATTTTTTCCAGTTTTTCAACCCCTAGGACATATGATGCCTGCAGATTGTTGGTAATTAGATTTATCATACATTTATCCACATTGAACCTCATTTGCCAAGTGGATACACAAACACTAAGGGTGAGTTTTAGACCTAAACAGTTTCATACATGTGGCCCTAAGTGTGTCAGGTCTGCTTGCAATTTATGAACATCTTCCATAGATTTCACTACACTGCATATCTTGGTGTCATCTGCAAAAATGGAAACAGTGATATTAATTCCCTCCCCTATATCATTAAAAAATAAAATGAATAAAAGAGGACTCAGTACTGAGCCTTGGGGTCACCACTAATAACTGGGGACCATTCAGAGTAGGAATAATTTACTACCACTCTCTGAGTATGATCCAGTTTTCAATCCAGTTACACACTATTATTCATAATTCTATAGACTTTAATTTACCCAATAGGTGCTTATGGAGGACAGTATCAAATGCTTTTGCAAAGTCTAAAAAAACTGTGGGTGACATGAATGAAACTTGGCACTAACACAACAGTTTTAAACCACTTTACAGGAGTGTACAAGGCACTAGTATGTGTGTAAATGTCTCACAGCACTTTATACATGTCCGATTCTATGGCAAAACTTGTCTCAGCCATACCGCTGAAATTGGTATGGATTTGTATGAGAGTTATGTGCCCAAATTTGGCACATTTGGAAGTCTCATGTCCAACTTTGGGTGCAACACGCCTCCAGCACACTTGGCGCTTTCACAACTGTCATTTCTGGTGCAGAATGCACCAGGTTTGGCATATGACTTCATACATCTATAAAACAGGTCTATAGCAGGTTATTTTCTCGCAAAGCATGCCAGAAAACGTGCGCAGCCCAGCTCTATATCCACAGCCACCCTGCTATCCAGGCTTCTACTTACCTCTTAATAAAAAGAAAGGTTGGTCTGACAACTTCTGTCTTTAGTAAAACCATGCTGACAATCACTTATAATATTGTATTCAGCCACACATTCCTGTATATTGTTCCTTATGAGCCCCTCAATCTTCCCACAATAGATGTTCATCTTACTGGTCTATAATTACCTGGGCAAGACTTTCATTGCCTTTACTGAGTGGAATTTCTAATGAAAAATTATGTTAAGTTTCAGATTTTATATTAACTAAAATCTTACAAAATATAAATTTTTATACTTTTAGATTGTAATAAAATTTTTGTTTATCCAAATATAGGTTAAGATTTTGCATGCTGTATAAAATTTTTAGGAACATTTTTTTCATTCAAATTTTTTTATTTTTAGTTTTTACTAAATTAAACAAATTTTAATCAGATGTTGACCCCTGTTGAACTTTTATTTTCCTGATCTCAGCCTGTACTCTATATACGGCAGTAAACAACACCAGAATTCTTGACGGGAATTGAGATGTGCCAAGCAAGATCACTACGATAGTTTCCATTTAGTGGCATGCTTTTCTAACAGCTTTTATTTTATTTGTAGCTTGCTGTGGTGTGTATATAATCACCGATAATACTGTGATAACTCCATAACTACCCGACTGAGAACTGGATTTATTGTTGATGCTGTATTGGTTTGGTAATTTCATATTCCATAATTTTATATTAATTTTAGATATAATTTTATCTTAATTTTATGTTATATAATTTTAGATTTATTTTATGTTATATAATTTTATATTAATTGTATGTTATTTAATTTTAAATACATTTTATATTATTTAATTTGATATAGTTTTATAATTAACATAAGTTAGTTTATATTACTGTAGTGGCGTTATTTAACAAAGAATTGGTATTTTTTTGCCTATGGGCAACATGTTTGTTTAGCATGGCTCCCGCTGTCAGTCAGGACTTCTGTGAGTCTCTACACATTTGTGGCGCATAACTTTCGCCATTTACAATGCGCCACATTTATGCTGCGCACCACTTATGATAAAGCACATTTATGAACTGCTCTACAATAGGTTCATACATACTGTCGCATTCTACGCTCATCTAAAGCTATTTAGACCTGGCCAGTCGGCCCCAGTTTTATACGTCTCCCACAGTCTACCATAATCTTAACATAGAAACATCATTTGATAGTTTGTATTATTAACAATTAACAGTCAGAACATTAAACACCTCCTTAAAGGGGTTTTGCCATGAAGTAAAATTGACAAGGGAAGCTTGCAAATTAAATAATAAGCATTTTCACTATTCATTGTTATTAAAAATGCTGCACCATTATTGTATTAGCTGCTCCCTTAGTGATCCATAGTGTATAGCTTGTGTCCAATCAATACGACCAGTGACGAGAGTTTCTCAGTCCTGGCCACACATGCTCAAACATCACCTCTAGAGGGAATAGATAGGTGAAGAAAGGTAGTGGAAAGGAAGGGGAGATAAGTTGTATCAGTAGCCCATCTGGAAAAACTAAACTTGATCTCAAAGTCTAGATAATAGGAATAGGAGGAGTTACCCTTTTAAAGCCGGATACGCATGCATCCATGGTGTCCAGAAATTTGTGAGCCCTATAGGCAAGCATTTTTTCATGCAGTTGATGCAGTTAAGCCATGCATGCATTAACATGGGAATTCAGCCTAAAAGAAAGGGAAAAATCTGCCCTGTTTTTTCATATAAGAAGGTGTAGTGCAATGTTTCTTAACTCCAGTCCTCAAGAGCCACCAACAGGTCATGTTTTCAGGATTTCCTCAGTATTGCACAGGTGATATCATTATTGTCGGTGCATTCTGCTCTAGTGATATAATTATTGTCAGTGTATTCTGCACAGGTGATATCATTATTGTCAGTGCATTCTGCTCTAGTGATATAATTATTGTCAGTGCATTCTGCACAGGTGATGTAATTATTGTCAGTACATTCTGTGGAAGATCCTGAAAACATGACCTGTTGGTGGCTCTTGAGGACTGGAATTGAGAAAAATCGGTGTTGTGTGGTGGGCCAGAGTGTAGACAGACCAGAGGATAGGGCTGGGAGCAGGGGCAGTCCTAAAGAGGCTATTGCTCTGGTCATGTTAGCTATCATTCCGTCAACCGCACCTCTCATGCCCTTGGCACCAGTGAAGAGGGGGTCTGCACTATGGATGATGGTGGTGGCAGCTGTTGTTTTCACCAGGGGCACACTGTGTGGTTGGTCTCTCCCTCAACTGCCTGTGGTGGATGGTGTGCGAGGTTTCCTTAATGTGCGGTGCAGAAATAACAGGCAGGAGGCAAAATGGTTAACAGGTTTCAAAATCATCTCAGGCAAGATAGTATACACACGGCAGTGGTCAGCATCAAAATTACATTACAGTCCTTCCAGTCCAAGCCACTCAGTAGACTAATGCAGAATAGTGTAAATAAATAGAGTCCCTTGCATGGATGCCATCCAGACCAGCTGTCTGGGATGTCACCTGAGTATTCTGCATGGCCCAGCTGATTCACTTTTCAGCTTTCCTGGTCTACTCCCATGCAGCCAAGGGACTGAAGAGTTACAGTTGTGTCCTGAGCCCAGCGGGAGCATGGCCTATGTCAGGGTGGCATAATGGTTCGCACCTCTGACAGCTTGCAGATGATGAAGACACTAAAAAACTCAAAAGTAGAAATCAGTGGAGAGAACAAGCATTCCCTGGAGAGACAAGCTCACCCTGGAGAGAGAGCCAGAAACTAAATTTACCTATACTTATATAATCTACCTCTACCCCGACTCTGTGTAGTATTGTCATGGAGATTCCCGCCATTAGTTGGTGATTTGGGATGGACTGGTTGCAATGTATGCAAAACAACCTGATTAGACATATCCAGAGTCAGATGCAAGCTGTTAGCTAAATACAGGGGAAAAGTAGAGGTCAAAGACATTTGTAGAACATTCATTAGTGCAATCAATACAGACTAGTAGTGCAATTATTACTGAACTTTATCAAACATTTTTCACCTTTACTAGTGTGTTGTGCCCCCAACTCCTGCACGCTACAGTAGTTCCTCTTTTGATATTGTACTGTGTAAGCACCTGTTTTTTACCATTTCACTATCTAGGTCACATTGATGCAATCATCTCAATGTACAGTATATTCTGAGGTGTTTGCTGAACTTAGCTAACATACAACAATCTGTGCCACTAACAGAATGAGCTTTTTTTTGGTCAATTTTCTGCCGATTGTGTTTTATTGGTCTAGTAGATATCATTTTAATGTGTGTTCTCTTTGTAAAACTCGGTACATTCTCTTCATTAAGTGCAGCTGTTGTGTCTTGCTGTGCAGTGCATTAGGATTCAGGACCATAATAATTGCCATATTTGTCCTCCTTCTGTCATATGTCAGGATCGGTTACAAAGTTATAACTGCCAGTCTTTTCTCAGAGCTGCGAATGAGAAAAATATTGCTTGTGATCTATAGCAAGTGAAGGCCGTTAAACAAGATTATAGACTGATTGCTTGATTTAGTACTTCAGGTGTCACCGAGAACTGTGAGGCTCTTCTGTTGTGCTTTTCCATCATTCAGGTTTTTTTTTTCTCAGTTCTATATTTCTTAATAACTTTTTAAAGCCATAACTGAACTCTTGTAGTTTCTGTGGAGAAATTACTGACATCTTCACATAGAGGGTTAATCTTTTTACAGCATGTGCTGTAAATTCTTCTACCTCTCATGATATATGAGATATTTTCACTGTATCCTCCTGTTTCTGTTATTGTTGTCGTTGTTGTTTTGCCAGAATTTTCACTATTTTTCTATTGAAGAAGAAGTTCTCAGGAATATTCCCAGAATTATCTGTATAAAAAGGGCAGAGCTGTGCATCAAGGAGTATGTGCTCAAAAACTGCACCAAAAGCTGGTTGTCTTTTGAAACATGTTGCAAAAAACGCCAGAGCAGGGCAGAAAATTTATTATTGGAGCCTATATAAAGTGCCGGATGCTTCTAGGCACGTTTATGGAATGAAAACCAACCTAGGAGGTTAGTCCCACCTTTAATGGGTGTTAACACAGGTTATACCTTATCAATTCTGCATGCAAGTGTCCGATGTGTCCTCGTTCATACCGTTCGTAATAAAGTTATCTTGCTTCTGTCCCTGGAGGATTTTTATGGATTTTGGTGCCAAAAAAATGTATCTCGCTTTTACTGCTAAAAAAACTTTTTTACAGATTTTGGTGTTAAAATCTGCTTTTTTACAGACTTTGGCGCTAATAACGTTATCTCGCTTTTGGCGGTAAAATCTGTTTTTTTACAGATTTTGGTGCTAATAAAGTTATCTTACTTTTGCAGCTAAAAAAAATCGGATTGTAGCGCCAAAATCCGTAAAATGATGGATTTTAGGGGAACAAGTGAGATAACTTTATTAGCGCCAAAATCCATAGAACGACTAAAAGATTATGTATAAATGCATTAATGTGCTTTGCATACCCTTTTGTAGGGTGGAGTTTCATCCAATGGCTGGATCTATGTATACATTAAAAACCAGACTTGAAGACAAGCAAAAAACGTGCATAAAAACGCAAAAAAATGGACATTTTTTCAGCAGCTTTTGACAGGCAGTGGACGAAAAACTCTTTTCACCATTTTTTGTTTTACGACGTTCATTGTACGGGTTAAATAATGTGACAGATTGATAGGTTAGGTCTTTGCACACATGGCAATACCAAATGGTGTACTTTTTTTTCAATAAGCATTTGTAATGGGTAAAAGGCAGTGTTTTACTGTATTTTTAATTTTTATTTACTCTTTTACTTTTTATGTATTTATTTTTTATTTATTCACTTTTTCAACTAAGGGACTATAATCAGCAACAATTAGATCGCTTGTGTAATACATTTCAGCACATATCTGTGCTACAATGTATTATACAGCTGTCAATCATCCTGTCAGGCTCCACCTCCAGGTGGGCCTGACAGGACTACCTCATAGAAAACCCAGAGGCCATTTGACAGAGCTCCTTCCCTTTGTCAAACTCCTATTTTCTATGAAGAGAAGTTCTCAGGAATATATCCGATTATCTGTATAAAAAGGAGCAGAGCTGTGCATCAAGGAAGTTAAGTGACGTGCCAAAATAAAAAACTGCACCAAAAGCTGTTGGTCTTTTGAAACAGTTTGCAAAAAACCCAAGCAAGCACAAAATGTATTTATTGGTAGGTCTTTTATAAGTGCCGGATGCTCTAGCACTTTATGGAATAAAAACTTCCTGGAATAGTCCCACCTTTATTAATGGGTGTTCAACCAGTTATACCTTATCATCTGCATACAAGTGTACAGGTGTCTCTGTCAATACGTTCGTAATAAAGTATATCTTAGTTTATGTCACTAACGATTTGGTATAAGGATTTTGAGTGCAAAGAAAATGTATCTGTTTACTGCTAAAAAACTTTTTAACAGATTCGGCTGTTAAAATCATGCTTTTTACAGACTTTGACGCTTAATAAAGTTATCACCAGCTTATGGCGGTACAAATTCCTGTTTTATTTAAAGATATTTGGTCGTTAAGGTGCAGTTATCTTGACCTTTTGCAGTAAAAAACATTAAGGACTCTCGAATGATTTTAGCGAAAACTGCAATTACATTAAATACACGAAACTACAGGATCTTCAATGAGGGACACAGGTGAAACAGCATGCTGAATACTTGTTCTAGTCGCCCAAAATCCTATGAAGTCTAAAAATTATGTAAAATGTATTACATGTGCTTTGCATACCCAGTTTCCTGTCAGGAGTTAAAACAATTCCCATATGCGGACTAAGTATACTTGTAAACATACCAAACTGAAAGACAAGCAAAAAACGTGCAAAAAACGCAAAAAAATGTGACATTTTTTCAGCACTTTGGAAAAGGCAGTGGAAAGAAAAACTCTTTTCACCATTTTTTGTTTACGACGTTCATTGTACGGGTTAAATAATGTGACAAATTGATAGTTAGGTCTTTGCACACATGGCGATACCAAATGGTGTACTTTTTTTTCAGTGATAAGCATTTAAATGGGGAAAGGGGAGTGTAACTTTTTTTTTCTGGGATTTTTTAATTTTTATTTACACTTTTTCTTTTTATTATTTATTTTTTAATTTATTCCCTTTTTCCACTATGGGACTATACTCAGCAACCATTAGATCGCTGGTGTAATACATTGCAGCACATATCTGTACTGCCATGTATTATACAACTGTCATTCATCCTGTCAGGCTCCACGTC
This sequence comes from Phyllomedusa bahiana, assembly GCA_025379985.1. Classification (NCBI taxonomy): domain Eukaryota; kingdom Metazoa; phylum Chordata; class Amphibia; order Anura; family Hylidae; genus Phyllomedusa; species Phyllomedusa bahiana. The sequence continues at coordinate 158,813 of JAODAL010003347.1, forward strand.
TGGGTGGGCTTGACTGGACTATGTCATAGATAACCCAGAGGCCATTTGACAGAGCTCCTTCCCTTTGTCAAACTCCTTAGCTGCAGCAATTGCTTTATAATGCGGCATCTAAAGGGATAAACTGCCAAAACCTGAGTTATTCCTGCTCCCAACTGTAACTGCAGGAGCCCACCGGGATGCAAAATGTGTATATTGTAAAGTAGACAGTAAGCCACAACTTATATTGTTTTGACCATAAACATACACTTGACATATATTTTTACTAGTTGTGTTTTTTGTTATCTAGTTTCTCTAAATGCAGCCACCAATTTTAACCTGATATTTAATTGAGTAGGTTTTTTTATATTTTTATGACGGATACAATCCTATACATTTAAAAACGTGGGCACATATACTAGTATACGTTTTCCATTGGCATATACTGCAACATTTACACTTTATATAACATGAAATAGCGCAGCCCCCTATGTCTTTCATCTGTCAAAAATATGGACAGGTGACACTCCTGTGGCAATCTATCCAGACAAAGAAGTCAATGTACTTACGTTAATGCACAACTTTGGATACATGATTTTACTTTAAAGGGAACCTGTCACATAGGTTATGCCTCCCTTGCTGAAGGCAGCACAAGCTAGTGTCAGACATGCTGTTCCCAGCGCTGTGTCCCTTATTCTGTAACATGCAGTAGTTTTAGAGCATTTACCCCTTAAATCTTATTCATGAGCAGATGTTAGCTCCACCCACCAATGGCTAGCTCCGCCCACTGACAGTTATTCACATGTTTCTACCTATTCAAAGTAATAGGTTTGTCAGTTGGGCGGGGCTAGCCTCCGATTGGCCTGGTTTGAAAAAAACACTCTGAAGGACTCTTCGAATGACTCTTCTGGCTGAAAACTGCAGATTTGAGCATTAAATACACGAAAACTACAGCATCTTACAGAATGAGGGACACAGCGCTGGAAACAGCATGCCTGATACTACCTTGTTCTGTCCTCAGCCAGGGAGGCATAAACTATGTGACAGGTTCTCTTTAAATAACATGTACAACAAAGTAGTGGATTAACATGATGTGAACCCAGTATTCCTGTCCACTGGCAGGTTAAAAAAAACAATTCCCAGCAGGATACAGAGAAGCCGTCAAGTTATATTGTAGACGTACCCAATACTGATAAGCAAACTAGTCACACACCTATAATGCATGAGTGGCATGGATGCCTGGTTCTAAATTTCCACATAGCTAAAACTTACAGTATATAGGGCACCAATCTTTCACTTACAAATAGTGCACCATGCTGGCATTGCAGCCTATTAGTAACACCCTTCGTGTTCTTTAGAAGCCTTATTTAAGAGCAGTTACAAGGCCAGGCAGCTGCGCCCCTCAGGAGTTGTAGGTGTGTAAGTGACTGTCTATAGGTTTTCTGCACTTGTGCAGTCTCCCCTTCAATAGTATTGTGTTTTTTTCTGCATTTTTGTGAGACTTGTCTTCTAATTCTTTTGTATCAGCAAATATGAAGAGTATAGGATGTCATTATTGGTGTTGAGCAACTACAGGGTGCTGGACAGGCTGCTTGATCGAACAGTATGGGCATTACCAATAGGCTGCAATGATAGCATGGAGCACTATATGTAACTGAATGATTGACACCCTCTAGAAGTTTTATCTATTGCTAAGCATCCATCTCCTTGTGCATAGTAGCTGCGAATGACTGGCCATCAGTATCAATAGCATTGTGGCTTCTCTGTATCCTGCTGGTAACTGGTTTATAACCATCTGTGGATGCGTAGACAGTCTCCATTCTTCTGCGGTTTGAAGTAAATTTAATCCCATTTTTCTATGATGTATTTGTAAAATTATGTTCATTGCTTTGAAAGTGATAAGAAAAACATAAGGCCAATAGCGAGTGAAACACCCTGTATATTACAATTACATACATTTTTTCCAGCTGACTTAATGCAAATATTGAACAGAATGGGAAGATTTTTCCAGTTGTGCCTTTCAAGTGCTTAGGACAATTAGTGATGATCCAATTAGCTCCAAGGGGTAAAATACCTTGTCAGTACGCTCATGCTGTCTTCATAGAATAATTTTCCATGATGACTCTGTAATCAAGGTACAAAATGACATCAGATTAGATAATGGGTTTTCTCCACAATTTGCATTTGATTATATATAGGTTTTGTTTATATGTGTTTGCAGCATCTTAAATTTATCATTATCACAGAGCCAGATTACTGCAGCAAGGTTTTCATAGTGGAGATGACTGAATATTACTATTAACTTGTGTTTGCATTTGATTATTACTACCTAAAACTGTCAGTGCGGCCTTACGGTATCTTTTTCTAAACATAGACAAGTAATTGTAGCATGCAGTGATCACTTGATATTTAAGGATCTGTGCCTGCACCCACTGAATCAGGCAAATTAACTGAAAGCAGTTCATCCTTCCAGAAAAAGGCATCTTCGTGCTCTTCCTTCAGCATGATTGCTTCTTATAGGAATCGTTATGATGATGAGTATTTATTGGGTGTTTTGGGCTTTGTGTTTATTTTATTAATAGATATTGAATTTACTTGCTATGGTTTCTTGTATGTGGTATGGGATATCCAATATCATAGTTGTGTATAACTAGCGTCGGACTGGGGTGTCAAGGGGGCACAGGTGGTTGAGTTGTTTCTGGGCCCGCCAATGGGGATTATTTTAGGGTTCCACCCTACAGCTACTGTAAATGACTGTAAATGCCTCCTACAGTCTGCCTCTTTCCTTTTGCCTCTCTTTCTCTGCTTTTTTGCCTCTTATGCAGTTAAAAAAATAACTCCAGGTCTACCATGCTCAGGGGCCCACCGGGGGTTTCCCCTATACCCCTCTGGGCCAGTCCGAGCCTGTTTGTAACCTATGTCATATCTGTAGGTGTGTACCAGCTACTACCAAGGGACGTAGCTCTACAGGGTGCAGAGGTAGCAGTCATTACCGGCATCATACATTTGTGTAACATATGTCATATCTGTAAAAGCTGAACTTGTTTGGCCTTCAACGCCATAAGTATTATCCTTAAAACATCTTCTTTACTTCCACAAATTATAAAAAAAATCATAACACATGGTACAGGGGTCATGAGTAAACCCAGTGCATAAGGGGTTACAAGAGGGTTTTTCTTTTCCCCCTGAATTTATTCATTCATTCAGAAACAAGGAAAAAAAATTCAGTAAAGTCGAAAACACTTTTTTGTTTATTTTTTTGGGCAAGGTGGATACCCCATGCCCCCTGCCCAAATGTTTTTATGATTTTTTTTATAATTTGTGGAAATAAAGAAGATCTTTTAAGGATAATACTTATGCCAACTTAATTACTTTGGTGTTGAAGGCCAGACAATTTCAGCTTTTGGAAACTACTACTTACCCAGGAAGGAGTTAGCTGGGTAGTCCGAGCACCGCACCCAAGCCGACAGCCATGTAGGACGGAATACATGTAAGTGAACTTGAAAACTTTGTACAAAAATTTTCATAATATTGTAGGTTTTGTGCCAGCTTTACCTTGGATGTGGGTTCTCCCGGGTGCAGAAAAGGGAAAGTCTTCCCAAGCATTGCAGACAAAGCCAAAAGGGGCCCCCTGCTTCTTTAAAAATACACCCAGAAAGGGTACAAAAACATTTTGTAGTTGGGGGGAAAACCTTTTTAATTTTTTGCAGTTGGATTTTTAAAACTTCAACCTTTCTCGGGTTGTCCCCTAAAACAAGGGTTCGGGAGGGGTGCTAGTAAAAATTTTGGTTGGCCCCAACAAACCCAAAAACCCCCCTGGGCCCTTCCATTGAGCAAAAAAACTCCTCTTTGGGTTAAATTTGGCCCAGCAGCATTTATTAACAAAGAAATTTTACAAATATAACAAACAAAAAATTTCCCAAAACCCAAAATTGAAGGGGGGGGTTTTTTTTAAAAACCTGAAATGGTGACTGTATAAGTAAACCATAAGTACCAAAACTTTTACCTCTAGCCCAGTTTTTTCTAACTCCTGCCCTTTAAAAGACCCCCAAAGGTAATGTTCTGAGGACCCCCCCAAAAAATTGTACTTCAAAAATTATATAAATTTTGGAAAAATTGAAATGACAATAATGAAAACCCCCTGGCAGAAAAAAATGACACTAATTTTTATTCCCTGTGCAGAAGGGACTGACCAATAATGAAATCCCCTTTTCAAAAGCACTGACCAAAATTTAATCTACCTGTGCAAAATTTCAGGGCCCAATAATGAAAACACCTGTGCAGAAATGCACTGACCAAAAAAGATATCCCCCTGTGCGAAACACGGGACAAAAATTAAATACACCTGTACGAGTGCACGGACAAAATTCATTTCCCCTGTGCAGAAGGGCCGGGGCAAAAATGATATCACCTGTGCGGGGAAAGCCCTGAAAATAATGATATCACCTTTTGCAGAATGCACGACAATAATGATATCACCTTTTGCAAAAATGCAGGGGACCAAAATAATATCACCTGGGCAAATCCCAACTGAAATGGGATATCCCTGTGCAGAATGCACTGCCCAAAAATTGAAAATCACCTGGCAGAATGTGGGGGTTAGTGGGACAGCCTTCATTGTTTTTTAAGAAAAATCCATTTTTTACAGTTGTAAATTGTTTCTTTTTATTCAATTTTTTGGCCACAAGTTGCCGCAAACCCCCATTTTTCCAGTATATGAAAAAGGGGGGACAGGGGGAATTTTAAAGACTGGCTCATGAAAGCAGCCATTTTGAGAAGCTGCGGGTGATTCTGAGGAGAACCTCAGAGAAAAGTTGAGACTAAAGGAAACCAGGATTCACAGTCGTTCCAGGGACAGAGGAGACCCTTGCCTGTTATACGACGAACCCAAGAGAAAAGGGGAAAAAACCCTGGACAAAAAAGGACCAAGAGCCAAGATAGAGGGGACTGTCTGCACCCGGGAAATCACCCAAGGGAAACTGCCCCCGGGAAAACCCGGAAAAATTGCCGGCCATTTTTTAAAAGGAAACCTAAGCGGATTGCGGACGAAAACGGTTCAGGCCGTGGGGATCCCTGAATTTTTTGGTTTTTTTTTGGTTTCAGTTACAGGCCAAAAGGAGGGTTTCCCAAAACTTCCCCCTGTTCAGGGATTTGGGGAAAGAGTTTGTAGCCACCTTTAACCCTTTTTTGAACCGGTTCATTGTGAGGGAAAGTTTGTGTCACGTGGTTTTTGGGGGGGAAAGTGGGAAAATCTTTTTAACTGTGTAAGCTGCTGTCCTGCACCATGGGCCCCGCAATTCCACCCATAAAACAATTTTTCCCCCGTTGGGGGATTCGGGTATTAAAAAGGGTTTGGGGTTATCGGCCCCTTTCCAAAACCCCCCGGTTAAAAAAGTTCCCGGGAAATTCCGGGAGAGTAAAATTTTCTCCCGGCGCGTTTGTGCACCCAAAAGGGGCCCAGGTTACGTATTTTTTAATTTTTGTGTTTTGGGGGATCTGTTCACCATTTTTTTCCCAGAAAATTCAGTAAACAAACCGTTTTTTGAACGGTTTTGGAGTGTTTTTCTATGCCCAAAAACTTCGCTGTATCCGGAAAAACCCTCCCCCCGGGTTACTCGGTACAAATTTTGGAAATAGTCGTTGCAGGATTCAGCGATCTTTATGGCAGAGAGCGGGGGGAATTTCCCCCGGGTAAATTTGGCCCGGCCCAACCCCAAGCTGGGGGTCCCCAAAAACAGTACAACCCAAATTGATTTTATGCCCCTTTTAGGGCCCCAACTATTGAAAAACCCTCCCCAAATTTGCGGGAAAAAACAGACACTGCGGGGACGGACAAAAAGGGTGCATAGCACAATTAAAATTTTGTAATTTAGCCCCGGGGAACTGGGGGCGAGTTTTGCCCCCGGGGGCCCTTGGGGGGGGGACTTTAAAGGCGGACGTAATGGTGCGCCCTGAGTTAAAAAGGGGGACACACGGGGAAAAAATATTTCGCTGTTGGAAGGGGCCCGGGGGGGGTTTTTAAAACCAAAGTGGGCACCTGCAAATTACTTCTTAAACCCGGGGCCGCAAAGAGAGGGTGGGGACCCTAATGCTTTTACTCAAATTCCTTTTGGCAGGAAAAATTGAATGGAAAAAGGCGGCGAGACCCAGTGGCAAACGGGGCCCTTTTTCCCCCTGAAGTAGATAATCTACTTTTGGGGCCCAAAGTTCTTTGTGGGATTTGTAAAATTTAAACCTTATGGGAAAAATTTTGCAGGGATGCCCCCAAAATTTTAATGCTGACCTAAACTTTTTAAACAGTGCTACTTAGGCCGTTTGAAAAGAGGGAAGAAACCCCTTTGGCCCGTAGTGGTAAAGGCGTGAGTAGTCCCCAAGCAAGCAGGAACAGAGGGACACAGGTTTTTTAACAAAATGTGGTCCAGGCTTTCGACCCAGATTTGGGGAAAAACTTCGGTTCGGGTTTCTAAAGATGAAGGAAAGGAACGGCCACAACTCCAGAAGTGACTTTGGTTTCCCCAACCCCCCTTTCAGATCAGCTCCACAGCGGGGTCCACCGCAAGAGGTCCACCAGGTGTGCAGAGGTATAGGGGGCCCCCCTCGCTGGGTTTTTGGAAAAACAGTTGGCCCCCATGCCGGGAAAGGTGCCCGGCGAACGGGGGGGGTAAGGGCAGGGGCCGGGGTTAAACTCCCAAACCGCCGCGGGTAAGCTGGGCTTTCCTGTGGGGGGGAACAGAAACCAAACCCCCATGCGCGGGGGTTTTCGATCTTTACCCCCAGTAGTCCTTTTATAGAACAGGCTAGAAAGGCCCCAGAAAGGTGCACTTTTTTAAGTTGTTAGGGGTCAGAGTTTTCCCCTTTGGATGCCCTTGGGGTTCTTTGAAAAACCCTTCGGGCCCCTGAGGGGCCCAAAAGGGGAGGAAAGCGAATTAGGCTGCCCGGCACCCAACAAGGGGTGAACTGGTTTTTCAAGGGAAAGTTTTGATGCAGGTCCGGAACTTTTTGGGGACAAGACTTTGGAAAAAGGGATTTTGTGCGGGTGGAAAAACCCACCCAAACGGGGAAAGTGGATGTGATCCGGAAATAAAACATGCTTCGAGCCCCTTGGTTCACCCCTCTATCCCAAAGGGGGGCCCAAAAAATTTTTTGGCAGCCCCCCAAAACCCCACGCCCCGGGGCCCATTTCCAGAAGGTCCCCGACAATGGTGAGGACCCGGGGGAAAGGTCGCAGGACCCCCAAAATCCGGTCGACCCTTTCTAACAGGAAGATTTTACAGAACCGCCCCTTTGGGAAGTGGGGCCCTTTACCCACTGTGGAGGGGGGATGTTTTCCCCCATGAGATGCCTCAACGTCATGGACCCGGGTTGACCCATTCCTGCAAATACCCTACTAGCCGAAGTCCCCCTGTTTCCCGGAAAAAGTTTTCTCCCCGGGTAGAGGATGTCACGTTTGGCCCCACAAGAAGTCGGCCCGGAACCGCAAGTGGGCTTTCCCGAAAGGGGGAGCCCCCGACGGCGAATGGAATTTGGCCCCATGATTTTGGGCCCAAAAAAAGGGTTTTACCGCAAAGGGCCTTGACTCCAGGGGAACAAAAGCTGTTGTAAAATACCCTTGGGAATTCCAGGGGGGCAACTGAGACATAAGAAGATTTTGGGTGTGCTTTTTACCATCGAGCATGAAATCCCCACAGGGGGATGCCCCCCCCATCAGAGAAAAAGGTTTTTCCCGGACAAATTCCCGCCCAAAAAAGTAAAAACCCGGGAAAAAAAAAGACATGGTTTGGCCCCCGCATGCTGGAGAAACGGGTGATTAAAAAGAGTCCCAAAGCCCTGGGGCCCCCCCCATTTTTTTTGGGGCAAAAAAAAATGGCAGTCCCAGGGTTTTGCGTTGGGCAAAAGGAAAATAAATTTCCCAGAAACCAAAATTGTGACGCCTATCCCCCCCCCCGGATTTTTAAAAGTCCCCTTTCCCCTCTAGGCCTGCAAAGTTCTTTTTGACCTTTCCTTTGGGCCCGCGGATACCCGGCAGGTACCCGTGGTGAAAGGATAGGGCAAAGACTCTTTCCAAAACGGGCCCCTGGGGGGTCTTCGAGTTCAATCGGATACCGTTTGGGCTTTCCAACGCCCCGGGCTTCCCCGCGGTTGAAAGGAAAAACTGTCTAGGGGATCTTAACTTTGAGTCGGTTTCTGATTCCCCGGGGGCGAAGTGGGGGTGTCGGGAAATTCCCTTTTGACCCACCTCTTCAGAACTGCGGCAAGGCCTGGAACGGGTACGGACCCTGGGGTTAAGATCAAGCCCAAAAAAAATGCCAAACCTTCCAGCAGCGAATTGAGTTTTTTGCCGCAAGGGTAACTTCTGAAGGGGGTTCCGCCGGGCCCCCAGAAAAGGGGGAGGCAGCCAAAACTGGCCTACCCGGCCTTTTTTTTAACCCCCACCCCCCCCCCGGGGGAAGGGGGGCGGGAATTCCTTTGGGCCGGGCTTTTGGGGATTTTCCGAAGGTTTAAAACCCCGTTTCCCTCATTGACGGGGCCCCCTTAAAAAGAGTTAATTTGGGGGACTGCTGGGGGGGCCAAAGAATCGCCCTATTAGTGGGGGAAACCCCGGCAGCAAGAGGCTTTTGAAGCGGGGGAAAAAGGGGCGACCGTGCACCCAAAACTGGCCTATGCGCGGGGTTGACCCCCCTTTTTTCTTATTCTGACGGGTTTTGTCAAAATTTTGGGGTTGGGGGGGTGGGTGTCCCCAAATCCAAAGGGAAGGGGGGAGAGAGAGAAAATTGCCTATGCCAGGGCCCGGGCCCTTTCGGAGTCAGAGCGCAATTTTGACAAATTTAGCTTTCCCTTTTTGGTTTGGGAAAGTTAAACCCTGGTGTGGGCCTGACTGAAAGGTTCGCAGGTACCTGAAGGTGCAGGTTTACTGTCATGAACCCCAAAAAACAACCCTTTGGGGCATTTTTTTTAAGGTTTTCTAAGCTTGGAGCCCCGAGCAGAGTTGGGGGGCACGCTCTCAAAAATTCCCCTTTTTTTGCATTAATTTCCCGGGCAGGGAGGGGAAAAAGGGAAAGCCGAGCCCTCTCTGGGTCCCGTCAAAATTAAACCCTCCCCCCCGCATTGAAGAGGAAATTAGAGGGGCAAATGAAATGCCCCACTTTTTGCCAGGGTTTCCCCCCGTTCCAGGAAAGTGGCACACTCAAAGGGGGGGGCGTCTGTGATGCCGATGGTGTTGGGGGAAAAACAAGGGCTGATTGGCAGAGGGTCCGGAAAAGGTTGCCCAGAAATTTTCAGGGGAAAGGGGAATGGGGGGGTTCCCCGGTTTCGGGCTGGCCCCAACCAAAAGGGGCAAAACCCCCTGACTCAGGGGGGGCAAAAGCTGTTGAGGCGTGGGATAAGCTGATGTTTCTTTGGGTCCCTGTGCCGGACCATCTACTTTCAATCCCGGGGTTGCAGCCGACAACAATTGTTTTTCCCCTTTTTCATTAGGGGCCCGAGGCGCCCGGGAAGCCCAAAGAGAGAGGCGCCCATTTTTTGGGGGTGACAAAACCTAAAAGGGCTTCAACGACTGGGGTTCTGCCCTGACTTGTTAAGGGGGTGTCTGAAAACTTGCCTTTAAGTGTCGAAAATGTGGGTTCAGTAAAAGGACTGAACAGGGGTTTCCCCCTTTTAGACCATCCGGACCCCTGCGCCCCTAGAGCTCCTGATGATTGACTATGTGAGATTGGGTTTCCCCTGCCCCTTGGGGAATTTGAAAGTTTGGTAAAGACAGACCATTTCCCTTTTAAAATATCGCCGTTGGGTGAACCCACTAGGGGTCAGACTGCAAGCACTTTAAACAGGTTTTTTGGGTGCCCACAGAGGAAAAACCTTTTCCCCCAAGGGGCGTTTTTTTCCAAGGGGCTATAATTAGCGAAAATGTACCTTTTTTGGGATTGGGCGTTCCCCTTTTCTCCCCCGAAACATCCGCAAGGGGAACGGAAACTTGTGGGGGGGGGCGGGTTTTTAACCCCACCCTTTTTCCAGATGCTGCGACTTTTGAGGACCCGACAAAGGCTAGGTGGCCTGAGTTTCCTGCCTGAGTTTATTTGGGACTATAACCCAAAAGGGTGCAAAAAACCCGGGTTTCCCCCACCATGTGATGTTCGGGAGACCGGGTGAGGGGATTGAAGGGGTCTTCCAAAGCCCCAAAACTCCCCACCCCACCCCCCCCCCGACCAGTACCACGGCCTGGGCCCAGGAAAACCCGGGCCCCCGACTGCGGACGGTGCAAAAGGTTTTGGAGGGTCCCGGGAAAAAAAGGGGGTGCATCCTAAAATAGGGGCCCGTGCAGAGAGACAGTTTTTGCCCCAGGTGAACGGGGGAAAGGTCAGGAAATAAGAGGCCAACGGGAATTTTGGAAAAGGGAGGTGGGAAAGGCGGTCCCCTATGTGGTCAAGAAAAAGGGTGGACCCTGCCACCCGCTTCGAGGTAGAGCCCAAAAGGGGCAGGGGGCCCCTCAAGAAAAATTTAACTAGAAAAAAATGTTGAGGCGCCGTGATTTTTAAAGGGCCTGAAACTACTCCCGAAGTACCTACCCCTGCTAGCCCGCCCCCATTTGTTGGGGGAAAGGTGGGCTGTCCCCAAAGCCGGTGTCCCAAATGAGGGGTTCCAGCTGTGACAAACTTGCCACCCCGGGGGATATTGGAGCAGCCAAAAACTCCTTCCCCAGGGGAGGTTTCCTTTAGGCCCTTTAAACCCATAGCCCCACGTAGGGGCGCCCAGATTCCCAAAAGCTGGTGGGACTCCCCCCCGCGCTATGCGCAAGCGGTTTTTGTGGGGGGGGTTTTCGAGGACGCCAAATTCTAGTGGGGGTGGTATGGGGGGATAGGGGGGGGCGCCCCCTTGTGTTTTCTAAGTAAAAACCCAAAGCAAGCAGTTTTTTAAAAAATTTCTTTGTAATTTTATGTTTGGTCACAAAGATGCCGCTAAAGTCCAGTTTCCAGTATACAAATGAGGGACATGGTATAAGACTGGTACAGTAGCAGCCATTTTTAGAAACTGGGGTTTTTTTGATTCCCGCGAGAACCCACAGGGGACAGTTGAGCTAAAGGAGCCAAGGGTTCACAGCGTTCCCCGGGACCCGAGGAGAGCCCGCCTGTTTTATACAGACTCCATGCAAGGGGGGGAGACCCGGAACTCCCGGACAAGAAAAGGAAAAAGCTGGGCCCAAAATTTTTGGGACTGTCCGCAGCCCGGGAAACCTCCACAAGGAACTGCCCTGGAAAAGGGAAATTTTCCGGGCCCTCTTTAAGGGCCTCAGGGGGGTGCGTGCACCCCCAAAAAGAGTTCAGGGCTGAAAGGCCCGATATTTTGTTTAGTTAGTTTTAGGCTCAGTTTTCAGGCCGGGGGGGGTTTTCCCAAATTTTCATCCCCCTGTTCAGGGCTTGGAGAGTTTAACCCAGTGCCCCATTACTACTTGAACCCGGGTTTATCCCTTTAGAGAAAAATTTGTGTTTACGTGTGTTTGGGGGGGAATGGGAAAAACATTTTAAGGGTTTTGTTAAACTGCTGTGCGCAACCCCGAGCCCCCCCCGCAACTGACCAAACCCTACAAAATTGTTCCCCCCTTTTGGGGTTTTTTGGGATTAAAAAGGTAAAGGGAATTTTGCCTTTTCCCAACCACATGATTTGGTAAAATTATCGGGGATCCAAAGACCCTTTTGGGGGGCGCGCTGTTTTTGCAAGGGGGCCCCGGATAATATTTTTAAATTTTTTTGTTTGGGGGGTTGGGTTTAACCCTCTTGGGTTTCCCGAAAAAAAAGTAAAACCCAAAACCCTTTTTGGCGGTGTTGGAGTTTGTGTTCTTTTTTCCGTGACTTCGCTGTAAATTCCGGAAAAACCCCCCCCTCGGTACCCCAGCTTACAAATGCATGGACCCCTAATGACAACACCTGTGCGAATTCACTGACAAAAGTGATTATCACCCGTGCCGAATGCATGACAATAATTTATATAAACCCGGCACAATGCGGGCCTTTAAAGACATCACCTGTGCGAATGCAACCCGACCAAAATTATATCAAACCTTTTTTAGAATGGGACTGACAAAAAATTTTATCACCTTGCAAAAAAAACTTGACCGGGTTTTTTGGGGCTTGAGAAGTGCAGTTGAGAAACACTGCTATAGCCAATAAGCACTGGTTTAGAGGCACCATTAATCTGAGTAAATAGTGCTCAACCCAAATTACAATCCCACTCTCAGACTGATGAAAATGTTCACAATGCTCCAATGATCCTAGGCCAGAAACAGACCAACTGAGGAGTTAAACCCAAACTGAATTCCTTTCCTGAACTGCTAGAGATCATTTAGGATGACATGTATGAACAGGGCTGCACCCATTTTCTGGTGTACCTTGAGCCAAAAATAATGTATGGACAGGTGCACTCCAAACTTTGGTGCGATAAGTGCCTTTGTAATGCACCAAAGACACTTTTTAATACCCCGAAGATCTGGGGCGTTCCGGGGGCGTCGCACCACATTCATAGGATTAGACACATTTATGAATGATGGACGCCAAACCTAATGGCCACATGTATGAAAACTGTCTAGGTCTAAAATTCCCCCATAACAACCAATCAAAATGCCCCTTTCATTTCATATAGTGGTCTGGAAAAGTGAGAGGGGCGCCCTGGTTGGTGGCTAGTGAACAAAGTAAATTTTTAAAGCCTGAAATTTTCATAAATGGGGCCCTAAGTGAGAACGATAGAACAGCCAGCCCATTTTAAAAAGGGCTCTGCCTGGCCAGATGGGGTTTTGGGGCACTAAAATACCCTGTTGTATGACTGCAGAATAACAGGTTCAAACATTTGGTGCATTCTCGTCCCTTTAAAAGCATTTAGAACTTCCGTCAGTCCCAGGATTTACAGTCGCCCTTATTTCTGTAATACAGAATTTGTATGTTTCTTTTCCCAAATTTAAATGATTATTTCTTTTGATTTATTTTGGGGGAAATCTGAATGTTTTATTCCATGGGATTTTCCCTACAGTCTTTTGGCTTAACTGATTCTTTCCCGAACAAATTGACATGTAATATCACAGGGTAAAAAACACCACTTTGCACCTTTATATGCTATACGGTAGTATTCTTCTTTACAAAAAAACCTAAACACAAAGGGCGAATATTTTTAATCAGGCACCCCAAAAAATTAGCACTTTATGAAGTGCATGGGGCCTTTTAATGCATTAAAAAGGGGGGGGGGGCGGAAGGCGAATCCACTAAAACCCAACGTTCACACTTTTTATGAATTTTGAACAGAAAATCCGGCATTTTACTGCGGAAACAGGTAACCCACTTTAAAAATTCCCTTTAGCCAGAATTGTATTTTGTAGCAAAAGCGCTAAACCCCAAATAAAAAAGGGTTCATAGATTCAGGCGCATTCTACGCTACTAGTGCATGCAAAATAATGGCGTCTGAGTGCCAAAAAACATACATATTGCCCTAAATCATTTTACGTTGTAACTATATAGGACTAGGATTGACTATAGAGAACCTGTAACTTTCCATGTTCAAAGCCTTTCGCCTCTCACGGGGACATAACGAAAATAATTTTCTAAAGCCTAGGAGAAGACCCAGATGTAATTTTGGCTATGAAATACATATTTTGGGGGAGGGGGGAAAACCTGTATATTACATGAGGTTTAAATTTGAAGGGTTTAAAGATGAAAAAGTTTATGGAAAATTTTAGTTTGACGTAAAGGGTTTTGGCCAGTCTCCCCTTTAAGTGAAACACAACCAAGTAGTTTTTTATTGTGGAAGGACTTTCCTTTCTTTAAAAGAAGTGATAAAAGTTTTTTATTTTGCAAGAGCATAAAACAAGCTTAAAGTAACAATACACAAGGTGGCACTCGACTTACATTATGAAATTTTTAACGGGAATCTAAATTTTAAAAAGTTTTTTTTTGCCAAAGTTGTTTTTGGAGACCCCCGGGCCGCAGGGAAAATAAAAAAGTTTTTTTTCCTCTATTACAAGCATCTTTTTATTGGAACATACAATCTTTATTCCATGTGGGGTGAGGGGATTATAGGATTTTCCCAATTTAATGCCAAAACCGTTATTAGCAGCCTTCTACTTTGGCTCATAGAGGTGGGGACTTACGGATTTGTCTATAATACCTAATGAGCCGAATCTTTGGGTGGCAATCTTTTTAATTATTGCTTATAAACGTTAAGTATAGAACATGCTACAGTTACAAGAGCTTGATAAAATATCAATTAAAATGTCAGACATGTCAAATGGTTTTTTCGTAAAAAATTAAAAAAAGTTCATTTTAAAGGTCTAGAATTTTTTGGTACCACAAGCACAACAATTATTTCTCGCTTTCTTGTTAATTGCTTTAAAAAAAGAGTTTGGTCTGAGTACATCACTCCTTTTTTAAATACAACAAAAAACCCTTTTGAAACCCCGCGGACACTTTGTGGGAATGTTCATCTCCTTTTTACTTGTTCCCCCAGTTTCTGACAAATTTGGGGTTTGAGATTGTGGGGGGGGACATGAAATTACGTTTACTTTTTCTTATGGATTCCCGTATAACACTTTAAAGAAGAAAAGGTTGTCAGTACTTAGCTTAATTCAGCCCATGGTCAATTTACCTTTTTTTTTGTTTTAAAAAGAAAAAAGAAAGGTTCAGATGAAGATTGATATTCTTCACCACAGTAAAGTCTCTAGGCTTTATTAGTAGTCTTAATGAATGGCGTTTTTCTAAAACTATCAATTGTGTGATTTCATTGATGGGTATTTTAACCATTATTTGCAAAACATTGGAAACCTAAGAATATTTCTAGCATGTAAAATTTTTTTTAAAAGAAAAATCGAAGAGTGTTTTAAAGTTTATATTCCCTAAAAACAGGATTTTTTTCCCCCTATGCTTTATACGTGCAGGTTTTCTAATAAATACAGGTTTCAGAGTCAATAATAAAAAATGTATATTCTTCAGTGCGATTATGTGTGAAAAATAAAATAGGAAGGAGGAGCACTCTGTGTACATTGAAATAACTCCCATAGATTCCCGTTCACTTTGATTCCTATCAGACTTTGCAAGATAATCATGGCCTAGATTTTCCAACACAAAGCAGGGTTATGGGCTGCAGATCAGCATGCTCAATAGGTATAAATATGGACCAATAAATGATATGACAACATAGCCAAGAATAAAAGGTTTGCCATGGAAATAAGCTTGCTCGCATTCATAGTCATTTCACATCCAAGTGCTCCATATTGAAAAAACATAAGAATTTGTGATATAATGTCGACTTCATATGACAGACATAAAACATGGGTAATATCACTTGACAAAGCTATACTCAAAAGCTTAACTAAAAATTGTATAATTGTGAAATTGTCTTTCCTTCAACCAAAGCATGCATTTAGTGTGCTGCCTTAGCTTTGCACCTAAATGCCCAAGACAAGGAATACTAACTTATCACCCACTCCTTGGGGATCTAGTACCCATGGTATATGACATTCCAGCTCTATTTACCTACTTCCTGTTTTTTCCATCTCTTTTGGTTGTTGGTTTCTCTATTTACAAGGTCAAACAGCTTGGTGGTTGCAAGGTGCAGTTCTTAGTTTCAATGTACAAATCTGGTCTATTTTTAAACGAGTTGTCCATCCCACATAGACACTCTGGGCGACATGCATGATTTTTGGTGCCCAGGCGCCAATTTTTTTGCATGTATTATTAGCGTAGGATGCGCCTGAATCTATGAACCTGTTCTGCTGTGGTCATAGATCTAATGCTTTCTAGCTACAAAGGGACACTTCAGGCTCAGGTAAACCACTTTTAACTTGATCTACCTGTTCCAGCAGTAATGCGCCTGGTTTTGCCATCCTACAGTCATAAATGTTTAGAAAACTACAGTTGTGGTGTGACGCACCCCCAGAATGCCCCCACATTTTAGGTGCATTACACAGTGCCACGGGAGCTTTATAGTGCACCTAATTTTGCAGTGCGCCTGCTCATACACCGAGCGCACAGGGCTGCACCAGCTTTTGGACTGAAGGGACGTCAGACTACTGGTGCAGACCTGTACATACATGTTGCCCTCTGTATTCACAGAGATGCTTCCCTCTTTTGCTCCAGTCACTGCCCATCAACCCACTTCTCCCATTTCTAGCTGTTGCTCTCTAGCAGTCTCAACAACTTCTGTTCCTGAGTCATTCAGTGCCCCTTTCATGGTTGATGCCCAGCAGAAGGCACTCTTTCAGTCAGTCAGCTTCTCTTACAACCGCAAAAAGCCTATAAGTCTTTAAAATCTCATGCCTCCTTCTTTCAAGCTGGTAAGAACTCTGTGCCTTCCACCTATACCATATGGTCTGTTGGTTTAAACCTAAACCACATTAACAAGCAGCATGGCACCCAAATGAAGAACTTCCCTGCCACCATGTCACTCAGCTGCATTGTGCAAAATGCCAACACTTACAAGTGGAAACCGAGTCAAACATATACTTAAAGTATAGTAAAGTGAACAACACATACCTATATCGAAAAAAATAACTACAATGGCAAGGTAAGAATATAGTATGTTCATAAAGAACCTATTTACATGGATAGTTACCCTATGCTTAGATGGCTATTACCATCAGTTATCACCATATAGTCGTGCAAATTCTTGTGACCTGTTTCTCTAAAGTAGCCTATTTTAGAGTAGAGAGCTTGATAAATGAAACATTTTTGTTCCAATTGAACCTCAAAAGTATTAATCCGAGGTTGTCTGGTAGAACCAATAGCTGTATATACAGGTCACCTTACAGGTCAATCTGCTAGGTAAATTGCTGTACCTTTTTTTTTCC